>WFMF01000010.1:933894-1220172 GCA_011033025.1 Beroe forskalii | reverse complement strand
TTCGGGAGGGAAGTTCGCAGGAATTTCCCAAACCCAAAAGTTGGGACGGCGAATTTCCCGGGGAAAAGACTAAAGCGACCCGAAAGTTCGACCCCTTTCAAAGCTTTAAATACTGGTTTAAAAATATTAAATTTTATCGGTTTATCGGCACAAAATTGCTCGCCGATAACGATAACTGAACCCTGGTCCAATTATCGCCGATAATTTTATCGGCGATATTATCGGTTGGAAACCCTAGGCCATATATCCATGCAGGGAGACAGAGAATAAAATCGAGTGTTTCATACATGAACAGGAAATAGTTCAGGCGTGGCAGGGAATCAGGGATAAGACAATGACTATACTGGAATGGATTTAAAAGACTAAAAAAGGAAGAACCTTACAGTAGGGATGGTCACACATGAACTTATCAAGGGTTGAAACTACATATCCTAGACCATTAACAACTTTCAAAAGACTTATTTTCTTTGATTTCGGCAACATAAAACAGCATTATATAGACGTATGGAACTTGGGCCTTCTTCAAAAAGCACAAGGGCAAATTTGAACTATTTCAATGACCTTGATTGACACATTTGACACCCCCCACCAATCAAATTAGCGGAAAATGTCAGTTATCGAAATTGTAACAACTTTTTCTCTCACAACTTTCAACTATAATGCTTCTGGCCGAAACCAGGGATAAAGGGAAAACGGCCCAACGCTGCGGCCAATTGGCCGAAATGGCAAATTTTTAAGACGGTTGGCCGTTGGCCGGTGGACCCCCCCCACATTATAAAAACAATGTATACAAATTAACATATTATGATATGATAGCATAGTGTGGCATTGCCAACCATTCGACATTCACCAATTCATTTGAATAGAGCATAGCACAAGTACCAGTACCACACTTATATCATTTATTTAAGAAAGGTAGCAGATGTGAAGCTGCTAACTACAGACCTGTTACCTTAACTTCACATGTTGTTAAAGTCTATGAGAGAGTAGTCAGAAAACACATGATTCACCATCTGGAATCGAACAACCTACTGACGGATAAGCAGCACGGTTTCAGATCTAACAGAAGCTGCCTGACTCAAATGCTTGATCATTTTGACGACATATTCGAAGGATTTACTCAGGGTCAAGATACAGACTCAATATATCTCGATTATGCGAAAGCATTTGATAAAGTGGATCTGGATATTCTCATCAAGAAGCTAAGGAGATATGGCTTTCAATGACAAGCTTATTAAGTGGATTCAGTCATTCCTCACGGACCGTGACCAAGTGGTGGTTCTTAATGGTGTCCACTCAGTCATAGCCAAAGTGCTCAGTGGTGTTCCTCAGGGAAGTGTCCTTGGGCCACTCTTATTCATTCTGTTTATAAATGATTTAGAGCGTGTTGTGCTTGCATCCAAGGTCAGCTTTTTTGCAGACGACACTCGAGTTTCCAAACAGATTGGTTGCTATGACGACTGTATGATGCTTCAGGAAGACTTGACCAGAATTCTCAGTTGGTCTAGTGAGAATAACATGGAACTTCATGAGCAGAAATTTGAGCTCTTGAATCACTTCCATAACAGGAAAAGCTCATTCCTTGAACTCCCCTTCTTTACTGAAGCTTTGACTTACAAGATTTCTAACGATGAAGTTCTTTACCCCGTGGATAACGTCAGGGATCTTGGTGTTCAAGTCTCAAGTGATTTAAGTTGGTCTAGACATATCGCAACCATCGTGTCAAAAGCTAGGAGCACGCTATCTTGGGTTTTCAGTGTCTTCAAAACTCGAGACAGTATGGTTATGACTACCATGTACAAGTCACTGGTGAGGAGTACACTAGAATACTGCTGTCCCCTGTGGAACCCTAGCAAGGTCACTGAGATCCAGCTTCTAGAAGGGTACAAAGAACTTTCACCAGTCGCGGTCGCTGGCCTACGTCATCTCAACTATTGGGAAAGACTAGCTAAGCTAAAGCTGATGTCACTGCAACGCAGAAGAGAAAGGTATATCATCTTGACGATGTGGAAGATTCTCCATAAAGTTATTCCCAATTGCTGTGGAATCGAATTCAAGGAGACATCAAGGCAGGGTACCTTAGCCCTCATACCTTCTCTGTCTAAGTCGAGTTCAGTAAGTAACCAGACGCTTTATGACAGATCATTTGCAGTCCAAGGACCAAAACTGTGGAACACTATACCGGCGCAGTAAAAGCAGCTGAAACATTCGATTCGTTTAAAATCAATTTGTCGAATTATGTTGCTTTGATACCGGACAACCCACCGGTCGCTGGCTACAGCTGCAATTGGTCAAACTCTCTGGTAGACTACTCACCAGCGCGGTGGTCGGACCTCTGATGACCTTTTCGACTCTCGGATAAACTCTACCAAGTTACCAAGTTAGTTCACACATTAAGCACAAATAATTGCGTTGTAATTATTATTTGTACAGGATAAATGAGTAGCTGGAGTAACCAGAGAATTTTTATTAAAAAGGTATTTGGTAAACAATTAATGAGATGATGACAAGGTGTCTAAGATTTTAAGATATAAACAAATAACTTCAAACTTTTCACAGTTTTTACCTAGCACACAGCCGAAATTACAATACAATAAAGTTTTAATAACATAATTGCTTTTTGTATAAGTGGAGTATAAGTGAAGTATAATCGGAGTATAAGTGGAGTATAAGGCCGGATATACGGAAGTTGGGCCTAACATTATTTCACACATAATAGCAGAAAATAAACAAACAAATAATCAAAAATTAACTGATTAAGTACCAATTAAGTCGAAATAATTGATGTAGATTTTAGATGATTAAAACATAAGGTTTATAAATGTCTACTACCAACTTGCCTATAATATTTGAAAATAATAAATTCCAGGACCACAATCCAATCAATTTGAATCTAAAGACAAGTTTTAAAGATTTCATAAGTTTTCACTTTCAGGCTATCATTTATTAAACTATTATATAATTTATATAAACATTATAAATTTAAATGCCACAATTTAATTCAATAAATTTGTTTCAAAAGACAACGTTTTTAATGACTAGGATTATCAATTAATCATTAGCTATCACAAAAATCGTAATCAGGGTCATCCTTCGCAGCTGCAGCCACTTCTTCATAAGTGGGAATGAGATTTTTTATGTCATACTTTGTGTCCTGAGTAAGAAACTCTGCAGTCTTGGCAGCAACCTTGCCACATGATCCAAACATGAAAGCATGCAAAATTTCTTCATCAGCTATATGGAAATTTACCTAGAGAAAAATTAATAAGTCAAATACAAATGAATTTTTCGAACTCCCCCTTCAAGTCCAATCCATTTGTCTTACATATTCAACTACAGTAGTGGTGTAAGTATCAAGTAATTAAAAGCCCCCTAAGATTTAAACCAACAGAGTTATGTCCACTTTCAAGATCTGGATCCTATCTGTGAACAGTCTACAAAAAACCAGTAAATACGACATACCCCAGGAACAGCTTGCCGAAGTCTCCTTAAGCAGTCCAATGGTGCCCAAAGGTCATGCATACCATAATAGAAAACAATTTTATCCTTATGCTTTCTTATTAGTTTGAAGTCTGGATCCTTGATGATAGAAAGCTCACTTTGAGCTAGCCCAAACACATTCCTCAATGCATTAGGTTCAATCAGCTCAGAAATTGTAGATGTCATATGATCCTGATGAGGAAGAAATTATATTACAGTATAGATACTACTATACTTGTAATATCAAAATGAATGTAATTTAAATCATGTTTTGTTTGAATAAGATTCCAAATTATGCTATGAAGCTATGAGTGTAAACTTTATTATATTGTGAAATTCATCAAACATTTCAAATAATTAATAAAGGGGGGAGTGTCACTGTCCCAATTGTCCCAATCGTCCCTGTCCCAATTTACTTTTTTTTGAGTTTGGGACTGGTTTTTGGGACAATTGGGACAACTGGGACATTTGGGACAATTGGGACAAACAAAAAGTTGAAAAAATCAGTCAGTTATCATTTTTTACATTGATCCAAGTTTTTCTATCTTGAAATGAAAGTTATATTACTACTACTATACTAAGTACATCTTATGGCTGTGTTTGTTTACAAAACAAAATCATTTGAGCCCCAGTTGTCTCTGTCACTTTTGTCCCAATTGTCCCAAATGTCCCATTTGTCCCAAATGCCCCATTTGTCCCAGTCTGCATTCAATTTTTTGAGTCCCATTTGGTCCAATTTCTCTGTCCCATTTTTCCCAATTGTCCCAATTGTCCCAATTGTCCCAGTCAATATTCACTTTTATGAGTCCCATTTGTTCCATTTTCTCTGTCCCATTTGTCCCAAATGTCCCATTTGTCCCAATTGTCCCATTTGTCCCTGTCCCAATCCACTTTTTCTTGAGTTTGGGACAATTGGGACAGTGAAACCCCCCCCCCCCCAATAAAATATCACAATTGCTCAATCGACAAAACTTACATAGTTATCAATGTCATCAATGCATGATTTAAGTATTAGAAAGGAACAATAAAAATATGCTTTTAATAAAGGGGCATGGCCCATGGGGCATTTTATCTAACAAACCTGGATGTTACTTGAAAATCGAGATGAATAAAACTGTATCATTTTATCTTTGAGTTGTTGAGGTAACATACATGTCAGCCATGCAACAAAAATTATAGAGGATTGCCATTCTAGCATTTTGTACAGATTTGCTGCTTTTGGCATCTTGGCCATATTGTCAAATGTTGGAAACAATAGGATAACTTTTTCTATCCTGATTCCTGAAGTGTGAGATTATCATTGATCATTTAATCAATGATGACAATATGTGTGTAGACGACTTGACTACCAAAGGAATCACACAAAATTGTGTGCTTTCAAATGGAATCTATGAAGGAAGTTGATGCCCAAAGGCCAAACAGTAAAACCACAGTCTGCACACAAATGCATTATCATTCATTGTTGATCTATTAAAAAGTGTGATCAACAGAACAATCAGTATAAATTACTGTGAATATAATTTTGTATTTTAAGATTTAACCTTTTTCAAGCAGTTTAAGAGCTATGTAAGCACCAAATGAATGTCCAATGATGAATAGTCTTGATTCAGGTTTCAACTTTGATGTTATAAATTGTAGCTTACTTTCTACCTGGTGGTAAAATCATTAACAGAAATATTTAATTTTCTATTCTTGATAGAGTCTAGAGATAATCTTAACCACCCTTTTCTGCTTGCTTCTTGTAACTTTGTAAGGTCAGGAGGTGATTTGGAACATGCCTCAGTAAGGCACCAAATGGAAATCCATTACACAAAAAAAGAAAACTAGACAAAAGTGAATGCACATCAATGGGGAAATGTACCCAATACAGTTAATAACTAAAATCTTTATTATTTAAGTGAGTAGTATTAACCCCAGGACAAATTTAGAAATTATAACTTTTAGATCTTAAGATTAAAATAATGTTGAACTAACCTGGTCTCTGACATTAAATGTTCTATCTAATGCAGGACTATGTCCCACATGTGAAATAACACAAGCTTTGAAGTTACTTTGACATTCCTCAACCAGCAGATGCATATATTCTAGGTAGAACCCAGCTTGTCCAGGGTTTCCAGGAAGAATTAAAAGTACTGGAAGGTCTTCCTCTTCCCAGTTTTTACTGTACAATACATTGACATGATTTTTATTGATGAATTCCTGGCTATATGATAATTCAGTCAAAGTTCTTTGTTGAAATAAAATGATAATGAATACTACAGTCAACAATGTGGCTCCAAAGAAAATTGTGTTACAAAAATAAATGACTGAAGATTCTTCAATAGACCACAAGCTTTCCATCAAATTTAGCATTTTCCTGCAAGAAGAGAGTTTGTTGATATAGCTTAGAAAAAGGTAACATCTAACAGCTTCAAAGTTGGAGGTGTTTTTTTGACAACAATAGATAAGTTTATGTTATATTTAACATCATTGGGGAGAACAACCTGGTAGTTTTAAACATCATAGGTTATTGATTGGTAGCTAAGTATTACCTTGTTACAGGTTACTAGATACTTAGATTATATAAAACATGAAGAAAGAATTTTAATTTCCAATTATATTTTATGGTCAAGGCAACCAATCAATGTTAGAAAGATTTTTGTATTCATATTCAAAGTTTGAAATTTCCGGGAGGGTTCAGAATCAGGGGTGTAGCCAGATTTCTGAAAAGGGGGTGGTGAGGTACATTCAAAACCTGTTTAATGTTTTATTCTGTTGACTCAAAGCTCTCATTTTGTCAAAATGAATAAAATTTTCATATCACCTGTCCAAAAAGGGGGAGGCAGCCACCTGTGTCGCCTCCCCCTGGCTACGCCCATGGTCAGAATATTGTTCAGACTTCAGAACAATGACAAGGGGGGATATGAGACTGGAGATCAGGAAGGCAAGGCAACAAGGAATGTAAAATAATTAAATAAGAGCATTTTCCAGAAGTTTCTAAATACTTATAAGCAATAAGCATGCATCAGACTTAATAAAAATAACAATGTGCACACTGCCAAATTGTTAAAAATAACATCCAATTAATTATGATAATCATCTAAAAAGTATCTATTGGTGATGTTTGACTGCCTAATCATCATGTATGACCATCACATAACATTCAACTTGGTGCTTAGAGGTAACAAGATAGCAGGGAAGATACAGGATACTGCCAGAAGAAATACTAAATATAGGGAAACTGTCAGGGTACCTATTGCTCTATCAAATGTCTCTGCCCTCATGCTCCGTCCTCAGGCAATGTCCCAGATGGATCTATAATATCTTCATGTATTGCAAAAACCACATCAATCTCTGTTACATATGTATATCTGACAAAAAACTCACATAATATAGACCTCACAATTCTTTTGGCAACACATTTAAAAACTTTCCTCTGGTCATTTCATATGTCTCTTGCACACCAAGTTGATAACTTAATTTAAGGAGAGTATCAATTTTCTCTTTCAGTTGCCCTGATGTTAAACTTGCTAATTCTTGCATCATATCAATGTCTTCTTTTTCAATATCTGCTTCCCAGGTACTAATGGTTGAGTTGTGTAGTGGAAGAGCAGGGCCATGATCTGTCCACAGTTCAGGTGATGATCTGTCCAGTGATTCTGCACTCTCTAAATTTGACATACTTCCATGAACAAAAATATCAATTACTTAAGAAAGAGATCAGAAACAGTTTTAAACTTAACAACACTATTAATTACAATCAAATTTGAGATAGGTGATGGAAATCAAGACTACCCCCCAAGGGGAGAAATGGAATGAATTATGATATGTTGAGGAAACTGCCAAGCTAGAGAACTATCTACAAAGACTCTGCAACGTACCTATTATCAGCATCTAATTCTTGGTAAAGTAGTTTTCTGGTTTATTTTTCATTTATCTGACATTTGTATCCATGGAGACTCAATGTTCTAGGTGTACTTCCTTGGCAGACCAGTGCTTAGCACTGAAGGATGAAGTCACAAGACTCAATAGGAAAGTTGAGCACCTTTTAGCTTCACTATCCTTTGATAAGGTGGACTTCAGCTGTCAGGTAGGGACAGATATCAGGAATCAGCTTGTTCAAACAGAGGACTATTCAAGTTCTAGTATAATATCTAATAATACATCTTCTACCCAAACTGAAAGTGACCACACTTTTCCCCCTGAATCATCTTCTACCCAAACTGAAGGTGACTCCAGCTGTCCCCCTGAATCATCTCTGAACCATGAGTTGACTACTGAATCACCTCTGGAGTCAACAGTCATATCAACTAATGGGCAAGATGATATACTTTTAGATCTATTCATGAAATCAGGTGATAATCATGATGCAACATATTCAGTCCCCCTCATAAAGTATCCTTTTGTGCACATCCCTGATCAACCTTTCTCTCAATTCGATTTTGAGAAACTAGATGAGGAGATGGAATATGACACTAGGTTGAGTAACAGATCCCTGGCATATTTTGGTGAATTCAACTATGCCTATAACAATATCATACATGAGTCCAAAGCAATTCCAGCAAGAGATACCTCCTTGAATGCAATACTAGATCATCTGCACAAAATAATCCCTGGCTTTAAGTATAATAGCATACTGGTTACTAAGTACCACAATGGATCAGATTACTTAGGATTCCACTCAGATGATGAGTCTTGCATAGCTGATCATTCAGATATAGTCACCATTTCTTTTGGTGAGAAACGTGAACTGAGGTTCAAAGGTAAATCTCTTACAGATCATTATCCTGAACAATCACTTATGGTTAAACATGGGGATATCTTCATCATGAGTAAAGACTCACAGCATTACTTTCAGCACTCTGTTGTTGCAGACTCTTCATCTCTGCCCAGGATTAGCTTAACACTTAGACTAATCAACCCTTCAAATCCTCTAAATGTTGACCCCAATGCTACACCTCCCCAAACCACAGAACCAAGTCCAGTCGATACTGAACTGTCAGCATCACACCCAGATAGGAGCTCCCCTACTACTAGCACTAAAAAACTGACACTTTACATTGGAGACAGCATGCTGAAAAACCTGAAGCCAAACAAAATGTCTTCAAGTTCACAGGAGGCAAGGGTGTTTTCATATCCTGGTGCTACAGCTTCTGGTGTGCTTTCTAAGTTAAAGTCAGACCCAGCTTTCAGGAACATTAACCCCAACACAGTAGGGAAAGTCTTTCTGTTATGTGGGGCTAATGACATTGATAAAGTCTTGAACATACCCTTCCCCCAGAACTCAAACTTTGTAGAACCTAGTATGTTCCCTTTATCTGACATAGCCCTTGAACAACCTAAATCAGAACTCATGAACCTTATCAGCTATATCCACAACTGGGCTCAGTCTGCATGCATTAATTTTATTAATATCTTGCCACGTGCAAGTTATGCAAGAAATCAAGCCATTAACCAGCTAAACTGCTATATCAAACACCTCAGTTCAATATACCCATATCTTTCCTTGGTTTCAACTGAGCTTGATCGTAAACTCTTTACATTCAAGTCAGGGTTTAGGAAGGACAGTTTCTTCTCAAGCAATGGATTGGATAATGTCCACCTGAATGAATTAGGGATAGCAAGGCTAGCAAAGCATCTGAAATATGTTGCTCACTGTGTTTAGTTTTTATGTTGATTGTTCAACTGGCTATAAAGTGCAGTATTCCCTTTCATTTTTCATTGAATGACCATCACCCATAATTTAACTGTTAGGTAGTCACTGTAATATCCAGGGAGGATTAGTTGGCCTTTCAAAAACTACTCAAATTTTAAATATGATTAATAAATATAATATTGATATTCTAGCTTTAAATGAAACTAATCTAAATAATTCTATTGTCACTGAAACTCTCAATATCCCCCAATTATAGTTTCATACGTAAGGACAGAGGAACAGGCTCAAGAGGTGGATGTGGACTGATGATCAGTAAGAAGGTTGCCTATGATGACAAAGTAAAATGCCTACTGATTTTCCAAATATTGAAGCAATATGGATAAAAATAAAAGTAGTAATTATTATATTTGTGGATTCTATCGTCTACAGGCTTTGCAAGCTAGATAACTTCCTGACTACTTTACTGAATGCATGAATAAGCTTAAAGGCAAAAAAGTCATTTGGATTGGTGATATCAATGTAGATCAGAACAAAATAAATGATTTAGACTATAGGAAATTAGATTCTACTCTTAAGTCTTTTAATATGGTGCAGATTATCCAAAATTACACCAGAGTTGCAAAAAGGGGAAATAAGTTTACTCATAGTACCATTGATGTTATATTGACAAACTGTTATTCTGAATTTAATAGCTCAGAGGTACTGCAGGAACAAATAGGAGATCATTATGCTATACAATGTGAACTTGAGTTCAAAGTTGAAAAGCCCCCTAGTTTTGAAAAAGTTGCCATACATGACTATAGCACCAATAATATAAAGGCTTTTCAAACCTATCTAGCTAATCTTGATTTTACTCCCTTGTTTCAAAGTAGTAATGTTGACAGTGCATGTTTAATTCTTGAAGAAAATCTGAACAAATATCATGACCATTTTTTCCCAATTAAAACTGTAAAAAAGCATGAAAAGTTCATCTATAAGCCATCTAATGAAAGTCTGAATGCTATTAAAATCAAAAGAAAGCTACATAGAAAGTTCAAAAGAAAACTTAAGAAAGTAGAGAATTCTAATTGCAATAGCTGTAATGTTTGTAAAAGGTGTATTAATGCACATCTGGCATGGGATGAATACAGGAAGCAACGAAATGAAACAAATAGAATAACAAAAGCTAATAAAAGAGAAAATCTTGTAAATGATCTTAAATCAAAAAGTGCAAAGAATGATCTTAAAGGTATATGGAAATCCATTAAACTAGCTACTAATTCATCTTCTAAGACTAATACTCAGCCTAAGACAGATGATAAGATTATAAATGCTGAAAACTTGAATCAACATTTTTGTGAAATAGGTCCTAAGCTTAATGCAAATGTTCCCTTATTTAACAACATGAAATACAGTGATTTTCTACCTTCTAAGAATTATAATTGGAAGTTAGACTCATTTAATGAAGTAACAAGTGAAACGATAAAATCTTACATTGAATCACTATCATCTAGTAAAGCTATAACTGATCAGTTACCACTTAGAATCTTCAAATGTATATTACCTATCATACTACCTAGCCTCACATACATTGTAAATCTTAGTTTATCTACAGGTCAATTCCCTGATAAATGCAAGGTTGCTGTTGTGTCTCCCATTTTCAAAGGTGGAGATGCTAATGATCCTAATGACTACCGCCCCATCTCAATTTTACCAATTGTCTCAAAATGTATAGAAAACAGTGTTAATGAGCAACTCACTAACTATTTTGAAAGTAACAAAATATTAAGTAATCATCAGTATGGGTTTAGGAAAAACCACTCCACTACTTATCTTACTCTAGATATGTTTGATAAAATATTTGATAGTAAAAGTAAGGGTAACATACCAGCACTAATCTTTCTAGATATTAAAAAAGCTTTTGATACAGTTGACCACAGAATATTAATTGATAAGCTGAAATTTTATGGAGTTGATGGAGTGGTAATTCTGTGGATAACAAATTATTTATCAGGCAGGAGACAAGCCACAAAATTCCAAAATCAAAAAAGTACTTATTCACTCATTAAGTTTGGTGTCCCACAAGGTAGTCTTTTGGGACCATTATTGTTCAGTATTTATATCAATGATATAGTGAATGCATGCAACCTATCAAACCCATATTTATTTGCTGATGATGGGGCATTACTATTTGAAAATATCTGTCGAAGGACATACTTAAGTATCAAAATAGAAATGCTTACTATCATTAAGTGGCTTTGTGTCAATAAGTTATCTCTAAACTTAGACAAAACAAAAATCTTAGTATTTGATAATGCACAATTCTCTGTGAAGATAAAAATAAGTGATAATTATGCTATCAAAGAGTGTAAGACTTATAAGTATTTAGGGCTAATGGTAGACAATCGTCTAAAATTTGATCTTCATGTGGATTACATAAAAAAGAAAATACATAAGAGAATAGGAGCTATGTACAGAGGTAGTAGTTTATTGCCTATTAAGTATAGGAAAATGTTTGCAAACTCTCTGGTTCTCCCACATTTTGATTATTTAGATACAATCTATGGAAGAGCATCCAAGACAAAGCTTCATGAACTTGACATTCTATATAAAAAAGTTGCAAAAATAGCACTAGGAGTTGAGAAAACTGAAAGCAGTATTAATGTTTATAGGGATATGAAATGGTTGCCTCTCCATCTAAGACGTCAGGTTCATCTATCCTCTTATATGTTCAAAATTCTGAAATGGCAAAGCCCCTCCAACTTTATCAATAAATTTAGTTATATCTCAGGAGGAAGTAGAGATGGAGAAAGTTGTAATTTATATACTCCCAGATCAAAAAATCTCAAAAATTTCTATTATCTAGGTGCCAAAGTGTGGAACTCTGTGCCATCAGAACTAAGAAATCTTAGTGATCCCAAAAGGTATTTTGTAAGGCATACAAAAATAGATTACTAGATTCTGCTATTGAAACTCAAGTTATACCGTAAATAATGCATTTGACTATGTTTATAAATTGAAATTGTAATCTCTATCCCTAAAATGATTAAGGCAAATCATGATTCTCCTGGATGTTGCAGATTAGTACCAGTGTTTTTTTAATTAATTTATTGAAACTGACTTTTTTGATTATTGATTATTTTGTTTCAAATTTGACTTCGGGCAAGTCTCAAATGCGGCCTGACCTCGGCAAGTCATAAAACTGCAGCCTTATTTCTGTATATAAGTTAAAACTAATACTACAGTACCTATTATTTTCTTTTTAACCCAATTAAATTATAAGTTGTTTCTATTTTTTATTCAAATTATTGCCAGTATTTACCAGTATTGAGGGTAAACGTTATGTTGAAGTTTTTAACAACAGAAGGTATTACCACTATTTTTGCCAATATGGTTACCTATCCTATACTTAGTCCTTGGTGGGAGGCCCTTTTAACAGATTTTAATTTGACTTGGTGCCTACCCTCAGCACATCCCAAATGCTTCATTATATAACCCAGAGAAAAATATATTTCATGTTTTGTGCTGTAAAAATTTATAATTGAATTGAATTGAATTGACTTAACAGTACAGCTCAATACAATTGGACATAGTGCATTTATCATTGAGAAAGCATTGTTCATATGAACAGGTCAATTCTGTTAAAAACAATTGCTCATAGTATCAACAATAAATAAATTAGAGGATATCAATGTGTGGACTGGTGGTACTAAACAAACACATTTCATTGCATAATACCATAACAACTGTTTCTACTGCTTTATTTGTCTGTAATTGACAGATTCTAGTGAATAATTCTCAATGCAAATTTTTCCTGACACAATTCTCTTCTTCACTTTTTTTAGATTGCATTGGCAGGTCACACAATTTCTGACAACTGATTGAGTAAAAATATAGAATCCATTTTAATTTTTAACTAGAATAGAATAATGTTTACCATAACTTTGTTGTGCTAATAATGCCTTCGACGGGCGATGTCCGTCCCTTTCTTCTGACTTGTTGTGACGTCCAAATGTGGAACGTTGCGCCGCGCGCGCGAGGGTAGGGTAACATCCTACGAATAATTCCTCATCAGCCCTTATGCCTTAATGCCTTATTCAACTTGCCTTCAGCTTTTCAACTTTAGTCCTAAGAACAAATTGTAAATTGTAGGATTCTACCCTACCCTTCGCCGCGCGCCATTTTTCCGCGATGAACATTGAACAACACGACCCTCAAAATTTCTGAGTGTTGAGCGCTAGAAATGGGTAAATTCATTTAATTCCCCCTAAGCAGGGGCGTCGCGAGGTTTAGCGGCTTGCCGTGCCGCAAACTAAACTCCGTGCGCGACTTCGCGAAACCAGGGCGCTGGTTAGGGCAATCCATTTAATTGTAAAATGCCAATTATGGTTTCCGGTTGTTACATGTTATTGCCAGAGTTACCACTTACCAGACATTGGCCACACAGAGATATACGTGCTTAGCAACCAGCCTTTTTGGTGAGTCTCCCATATAAACGGGGGCCTTCATTATCTATGATAATGACGTCACTCAGAAAAATATAATTAAGCGCACCTAGCGCTTTAAGGACTAGGGTTAGGGTCACGATTAGGGTCAGGATTTGTTAGGGTTAGGGTTAGAATTAAGGTTAGGGTTTTGGTTAGGGCTATGGATAGGTTTAGGATACAGAAAAATTGACGTTTAGATTCGATCTGTGACGTCACTCAGAGCCGTTTATATGGGAGACATACCGCCTTTTTGCTAAACACGTATATCCCTAAGCCCGCATAGGTGTGTGTACGCGCCGCGCGCTTCCCTACGGGGGAAGCGCCCCGCGCGAGCCACAGTGGGATATACGTGTTTAGCAAGTATATCCCTCTTTGCGTTGCGCGCTTCCTCAGAAGCGGCTAGTGTCCCATATAATTCGAAATCCTTCATTATCTATGATAATGACGTCACTCATAAAAATATAGTTAAGTTAAGCGCATCTATCGCTTTAAAGGTTAGAGTTAGGACCAGGATTTGTTAGGTTTAGGGTAAGGATTAAGGTTAGAATCTTGATTCGGGCTTACTAGTTACCCAGCCGGCACAGAAACGTTTTGAATACGTTTAATAAACGTTTTTTAGGAAACCATAACGAAACGAAGTAACGTTTAATAAACGTTTATTAAACGTTCTTTTGCGTAACGGATAAAACGATAAAACCGGTTTGAATTTAACGTTTAATAAACGTTTCTTGCGAAACGTTTCTTAAACGTCATACAGAAACGGTAATTAAACAGAAAATTGGTCTTGCAATTTGGTTTATTTTTGGTTTATAAATCGTTTTCAAAAAAACGTTTCTGATTGGTTTCCCCGAAACGATAAATAAACCAACTAATTAATAATTTAATCACTTAATTATTTTTTAATTCTCAACATAGACTCTGCGAGTCCTCCGTCGAGCATGTGTATGCAGTATACACATGGTTGTAACAAAAATTATACAACAGGGATGTTATCCACTGTGTTTGCCTTGCAAGGAAAATATTGCTGAGGCTCCAGGACCAGGGATTATACTTATAAGAATAAAATGTTTCCTTGTGTTTCAATGAAACCTCGTTAACTTCGTTTTCAAAAAGGTTTATTTTTGGTTTGAAAAAAACGTTTATATCCAACCAAAAATAAACGTTTAAAAAACGTTTATTTTTGGTTTACATAATAACAATTTTCGGATTGGAATTGCGTTTAATGAAAACTTCAAATAAACGTTTTAAAATACGTTTATTTTTGGTTTGCAGTAAACGTTTTTCTCCAGCCAAAAATAAACTTTTTCGGAACGTTTATTGTTGGTTTTCAAGAAACGTTTCGACATAACCTAAAATAAACGTTTTCGTAACGTTTATTTTCGGTTTTAGGAAAACTTTTTTGTGGACCAAAAATTTAAGTTTTTGGAACGTTTATTTTTGGTTCTGTGCGAAACGTTTCGTGAAAACCAACAATAAACGTTTCGAAAAAGTTTATTTTTAGCGAGAAACGTTTACTGCAAACCAAAAATGAACGTATTTTAAACGTTTATTTGAGGTTTCCATGAAACGCAATTCCAATCCGAAAATTGTAATTATGTAAACCAAAAATAAACGTTTTTAAAACGTTTATAATTGGTTTCATATAAACGTTTTGGATGAACCTAAATAAACGTATCAGAAACGTTTATTTTTGGGATTTCAATAAACGTTTCTACTGAAACGTTTATTAAACGTATCAAAAACGATTAACGTTTGACGGAAACCAAATTCAAACCAAATATAAACGTTTATTATTGGTTTATTTTTGGTTTGGTTTGAAAATGCCGGCTGGGTACTCCATGTTACGGAGCCTTATTTTGCGCGCGCGAACAAACAGGGACACGTAACATGTGGAATTGTAAGCATGCAATATGCAGATGTGCTTTAAGTTAAATTGTAAATATATTTTTCTGCGTAACGTCCTTATCATAGATTATGAACTTGAAGGCTCTCGTTTATATGAGAGACACGCAGACTGTTCAGGCTTCGCCATACCTAGCTTTCGCCGGCGCAAAATAGGTATGTCTCCCATGTAAACGGGGCTGAGTGACGTCACAAATCTAAAGGTCAATTTTTCTGTATCCTAAACCTAAATATGGCCCAAACCAAAACCCTAACCTTAATCTTTACCCTAAACCTAACAAATCCTGACACTAATCCCGACCCTAACCCTAACCAGAACCTTTAAAGCGCCAGATGCGCTTAATTATATTTTTCTGAGTGACGTCATTGTCATACATAATGAAGGCTCCCGTTTACAATTACATGGGAGACTAGCTCAAAAATATCACTATGACTATCAGCATTTTAATGCTGCTGCTAGGAAGGCTGAGGCCTGTGAGCTAGGGAAAGTCTACTATAAAGTTTGGCTAGTGTCCCATATAATTCCAGAGCCTTCATTATTGATAACAAAGTTAAGCGCATCTAGCGCTTTTAAGATTAGGGTTAGGGTCAGGATTAGGGTCAGTATTTGTTAGGTTTAGGGTTAGAATTAAGGTTAGTACTTTGGTTAGTGCAACATGAACAATCAGGTTTAGGATACAAAAAGATTGGCGTTTAGGTCTGTGACGTCACTCAGCCAGAGTTAAATAAAAATAACGGTTACATTTCAAAAATGAATAAATACATTGATTACAAAACAAAATCGTTTGATGTTGATTGACGAAATCAAATCACTATCACTATCAGATCAATCATAATATTATCATGAATCATTATTATGAGAGCCGTCACATTTTAAGTACGAGGGGATGGGTTGGACTTGGAGGGGTTTCCAGATGCTGACAGGGACACAGACAAGGGAAGAGGGTTACTGAAATAGGGCTTTCCTCTTGCTGAAGATAGTAAAAATATTGTGACCATCTTTAAATTTTTTCCATACAAACAGTGCCAATTCAGTGTCACTTAGGACACTGAATAGGAATATTTTATGGGTTTCCGTCCTGCACACAGTACAATAACAAATGAAATAGGAACACTTGCGTTTACAATTTCTTGACAAATGTGCGGCCTTCCCACGACATCCAACTTGAACGACAAGGTGGACCAACTAAGTTGAAAAATTCAAAAGAAATTCATGGGTCACGTGCTATTAAAACTTTTTTGAGTAGCATGTGACCCATAAATTTCTTTTGAATTTTTCAACTAAGTTGGTTCACCGTGTACTTGTAGTTCAAGTTGGAGCTTGTGTGGGAAGGCCTCACAATAGTGATGGAAATGGAATTGGAATTCGGATAAAATACCCAAATAAAGATTAAAGTCGAAGATATTATCAAAAGATGTTCGTGGCCCTCCCATGCCCCAAAGAGTCGAATGTACACCTAAAAATAAGGATTTTTCTCCAGTAGTTATAAGGGGGTCAGTAAATGCTGATAATATTAGCAGAGGAGGTGTTACCCTTAAAAGGAGGGAAGGCGGGGAGAGAGGGAGTCGAAATGACGAAAAATTGCCGGGGTAATATGTGACAGCTCCTTACGAAATTAAACTAAATAACTTCAATGATATATCTCATTCTCAGTTTCTCATGATTCAATAATCGTATTTTCCTTCAAAACTAAACGATTACAAACGTGAAAGTTTCATTCACTCAACTACGTAACGATTTTAGAAACAAGGCATTATGATAAGGGGGCAGTCTGGGAACAATATAACTATAAGTATAAGAATCAACTGATTGGATTAATGATTAAAATTCATCATGATTAAAAGTTATTTCAAGACCTATTCGATATAAATACAATATGATCGAACACTTAATCTTGCGGGAGGTGTGATGAAGCTGATTAGGTAGGATTCCTAACCAGTCAAGCGCCAATCTAATTCAAACTCTATAACTATAAGACACGTTTAAATGGTTTTTAGTTAGGATGCAGAGATATCTTTTCTCGCACCAACATTTCACGACATTGATCGCGTGATCGATCAGTTCATGACGAATAAGACCGAGGGACTCCTATTGATCCCGAATACTACTTTGACAATGAATTTCCTTGACATCGGTCACGGTGAATCGGAGCATTGAAAATTGAATACTGCTATTGCTAAACATTGCTACGACACGAAAAATTTCAGACTAAAAAATCCTGGACAAGATACCCCACGTTGCTAAAAAGCAAATGAGAATAAAATTTAACATTTAATCGGCACTCAATTATCCTTATCTTACTAGATAACAAACTGCCATCTTATCACATACATATGTAAAATCCATTCATTATGTGACAAACTATTCCACATCATAAAATATGAAATACACTGGGGGATATTACACCATATAGTGAAAAGTTGAGAAGGGCGTGGTGTGGGGTTTGCAGAAAGGTGAAGTAGAAAATAGGAAGCGTAGTAGGACCAAGGAAGCAAATTTAGGTACTTAACATCAGGACAAATGAGACATCAGGTTATAGTGAAAAAGTCAAAGGGGAGCCAAGGGCTCGCAAACCCCACGTTGCTAAAAAGCAAATGAGAATAAAATATAACATTTAATCGGCACTCAATTATCCTTATCTTACTAGATAACAAACTGCCATCTTATCACATACATATGTAAAATCCATTATGATTATGTGACACACTATTTCACATCATAAAATATGAAATACACTGGGGGATATTACACCAATACATGTAACTATAAAGCGACAACAGTGGATCGTTTATAGGCTCTGACAGTGAGGATTCTCAAGTTCATGTAGCTGAAGTCAAAATCCACAGGACAATGTCTGTCATATGTCCAATTTAGCAGGGCACCTGATTCAATGCGCATATCGTTGCATTCCAACCCAAAACGGAAGGGTTTTTGGGTGTCCTTATCGGCTCCATGGGTATAACCATTGACCAGTGTAGATGTAGTTATACCAACACATGAACTGGAAAAAGAAGAGGAAGTATACGAAGATGCAGATTATCTGTCCAAAGATGGCTTTCCTACACGCATACACTCGTTCTTCTGCTTTAGCGCACTCTTGAGCTGTAGTATCAACATGCGTTAGAATCAAATATAGGTACAGTTATCTTTTTAAAATGTTTTAAAAATAAATATAAGCTGCGTAGAACTATAGAAGCATTGCCGGGAACCCGGGTAAAAGTGGTGTCTTGAACTTTTCATGCGCGGCGTGTTACTGATTGCTGTTACTACCGTCTGATCGGGTACTTTCTGCCGCACTCGATAGCGTGCAAATGTGCAAATTGCGCGCTATCCTTGTCACGCGCCGCAGAAAGTATCAAGCGCGTTGCATCGTAATACTGAAATACGCCGCGCACGAAAGGACTAGACACCTCGGTAATGGCTTAATAATGGTTTTAATTAGTGGATAGTAATGGGTAGTAACAGGTTTAGAGGAAGTGCTTGCCGCTTGGTGGACAGTGGTGCAATAGGGTTACTATGATTACGATATCTACTATAGTACTATCTAAAAAGTCATAACTGATAAGATAAGTACGGTGATTGAAAATTAACTTGACAACTTTTATTCTCCTCGATTATTATTTTGCGCCGGCCGTTCAACTTCATATACTACAAGTAGTAGTAGTACTTCCAACGAAATGATTTTACGAACTTAAAGTTTATTAACTATATTGATCTATCGATCTGATAGTGCTTTTTACTTTTTCTACGAAACTTGCTTATATTCTTTCTCTAGAACATCATTATAAGGTACACTCAGGAGTTTGAGGGACATAGATTAGGATCATATGAACTGCCCCTTGGGCTTGAGGTCGCTGACTGCCCCCTACGGTCATTGACTGCACCGCCAACACCCCCTAACAACCTAAAATGATCAAAACTGAAGATGTAGTAGTCCTTCCAATATTCATTCCTACGCGCGCAAACATTGGAACGTGAATGTGGCCTAAATAACTCGATATAATCAACAACTCATATTGTGGCCACAATCTAAGTGAGCCACAATCTGGGTGAGCCACAATCTGAGTGAGCCACAATCTGAGTGAGCCACAATCTGAGTGAGCCACAATCTGGGTGAGCCACAATCTGAGTGAGCCACAATCTGGGTGAGAAAAATGTGAGTGAGCCACAATCTAAGTGAGCCACAATCTGGGTGAGCCACAATCTGAGTGAGCCACAATCTGAGTGAACCACAATCTAAGTGAGGCACAATCTGGGTGAGCCACAATCTAAGTGAGAAAAAATATGAGTGAGCCACAATCTATGTGAGCCACTATCTGAGTGAGCCACAATCTGAGTGAGCCACAATCTGAGTAAAATAAAACTGCTAAACCCAGGATGGTTCAGCGAGAGAACCATCCAGTAACAGGGTATGAGAAGCGTCCATATCGACAGCGTATCCACCAGACCACTTCACTTGAGGGGCTGTGGATAGGTACAAGTCCCGTATCTTCCGTATGACCAGTGACTAACCATCACCATATTCCGAGGTTCTCACAACGCAGAAAGTTTAAATCCAACTGAAGATGAAATATAAAACGGGAATTTCCATAAACCGCTCGGGACACGGCGAGAGATTGGTAACACAAACACCTTTTTACTAGTTCTATAGAAGTTTTCAACTAATAATTGAATTCATATCAGACCTTCAAATTTGGCAAATGATTTCTCCATGTAAGAAGAGGGTAAGTCACGGTCAGCGGCGTCGATTTCATACAATAACAAAGTAGAGTCTGCCATGCAGGGAGTTATATTAAACTGTAGGACACTGCGGCTCCTCGACACAAGTTACTAGAATTACGAGGGAAAATTTGGAGTTATCTGCAAATTAATAAATTACACTAGTAGTTGCAGCAGCATAAGGTCCAAGGTAGAAACTCCAAACTCATCTCTACAGCAACATATTATATCAGTGATTGACATTTTGGTCCGTGTAGGAGTTTATTAACACAAAGTCCATCCTTACTTAATTGATATGCGAATTCTTTATAATGTTGTATTATTGATCTTACCCATTGTAGCTTTGCCATGAAATTTCATGGCCTTACCGTTAGAGCATGTGGATTGTAATTGTGTCTTGTAATTTTGTTTATGCATGATAAAATCCTACTGATTACAGTCCTTTTGGCTTTATTGTATAGCTCGTTAGACTTTTAGAGGACCTTTGCTCATGTTGTACGCTTGTAAGGTATAACAGACACGAATAACACAATAATCAAGAGGCATGGATTAATACCACTCTTGGTGGAATGAAGAAATGAGAGAAGATACCTTCTATTTCAGTACAGGCTTCTGTTTCAGGGGGCAAAGGAGCCATGAACTAAGGGTAGACTCCTCCACAAGCTACTGACCCTATACTTCTAACTTCACCATCAATAACACAGCAGGTACGGCAGCTTAGGTTAAATTGGGGGTGAGACCTGACTAGATTTTAAGAGAGTTAATAAAATTGTCGCTACTAGTCATTAGCAATTGATTATCAGTCAGTTGGCATTCAATTCCCTATTTTATGCTGTTGACCTAGAGTTATAAGCCACTCAGCATGACAACCAACTGCCAAGAGATATTCAGAGAAGCACTGCATCAGATCCGGATGCATATTCGGCTAAAATCTAAACACGTGAAAATTGAAGCTGCACTGTATATAAAATGGAAAGAGAGTAGTCAATGAAACAGCTACCGCACGAATATACCTAGTAAATGTGTTTTGTTTAATAGTCGGCATAAACATTCCGAAGACAGAAATATATTGACAATTGCTCATGATGGAAAGCCTCTCAGGAGTGGAAATAGGCGTCCATTCATTAGTATAAGAGGATGCCGGGAGGCAAGCCTTCTATTGGGTGGTCCGCATAGCAAAGAACAAATTGGTTTGCTGGTCTATTAACAAACAATACAAATGAACAATATGAATAAACAAATTTTTTACTTCGGTAAAGGGAGTCCATATAATGCAAAACTTAAGGGAGCCTGTAGAGAAAACCCTGAAAAACATTCGACCACTATTTCGAATATGGAATTATTATTTAAAGTGAAGATGATCACATATCATAAGCCGATGAATACCTATCTACCTATAAAATAGAGGGAAAATTCTCTCTCAAAACCGAAAAGTCCCCATTGTGAGAGAATACATGAAAAAGATATCCTGCCCAGTGCCCTTCTGGCTGTGCTCCAACATTTGTGTTTCAGGTAAGCACTTTAGTGATCCTCTGTGACATCAGGGGATGTTAGCCAGCTCTGTCGTCCTCTAACAATGACCCACATAGGGGGCCGCAGGTTGGGTACTCTACGGTGGGGTTAGTTCGGATCTATTAGCAGTCTCGGTCTGAAGGTGATTGGGAGAAGGATTTCAGTGCACTGGACTTCAAATCGAAGGACATTGGACAACCAAGACTATAACCGGTTCATGCCATTTGAAGCACGAGCCGAGTGCAATCAGTTCGTGGCGCTACGAGGGGAAATGAGTGGGATGCGGCAAAAGGGGATTGGTAACGAGTGGGATAAGTTCCGAGTGGGAAAGTTCCGTATTTGGTGAGGAGAAGCTGAGTGACAACCACACATTGACGGAGATTGGTATCCTGATATCACTCCAGGAAGAGGAAATGTTATGAAAAACACGAGTAATGAGCGACAAAAACCCGATTATCTAGCTAGTAGAGACCTTCGTCCAGATCCAATCTTCTTTTTTTTAAATCATGAGCGCTTCTTAAAAGAATAAATTTTGATTATATTATTACATATTATTTTACAATGTCGTATCGTGCGTTAGCGGTTTTAGAATTTAGTGCCATCACACACTTAAAGTAATGAAATACTAGACCTACCTAAAGCTTTGCTGTAGTAATCAACACCTGCCTCAGCCATGATGGTGCCCCACGAGAAAGCAGAAAATAAGAGTGTTTTGACACATCTACAACAATCTATTGTCAAAGTATTGAGGACCCCCTCTAATCGGAAAAAGGAGACAGGAGAATAGTAATTGAAGATCGCGAATCATTGCTATGGCAACGAAGATAAGAAGATAATTCATACCTTAGTCAGGCCAGCATGAGGTTATATGGATAAACTCTATCTTGTACAGTTGTACCTGGCAGACTAAAGATTGATAGAGGGGGAGCTGCTTTTCACCACGCACGAGATTTAAGATCTCACACGGGAACTTTATCACTCTGTCAGTCTGTCCCCTAAGCATTCGCTCTAACTTAAACCAAAATCCTAACCCAGACTTCAATTATTGCGTGGCGGGGGAATGTTACGTAAGTGAGCTGAGAACAGTTGTTGTGAGCGGTGAGGCGAAGAGTCAGTTCCCACTGAAAGGTAAATCAGCCACGTACTTATGTAGTATGCACAGGATGTGCACAGGATATATACAGGATGTGTCACCATAATTCTGCAGCTGTAGCTCTATCCCCATGGCAGGTCTACTACAAGTACTTATTACAGAGAATGGGTCCCCGAGAAATCCATTCAGCCAGCCCATTGTGGAAGGAACCGCCCCAATTGAAAGCTCTCCTCGACACTTGGGGAACTGTTAATTTCCGAGTGAACGGTTTACCGAGGTAATCCGATCGTTGCCAGCACAAATTCCCACTGTTTACCATCAGCCCTCTGATACTTGGGCATGTCAACGGAAGGCAGTAAAATTAAAATGGAGACAAGAAAAGAGAACACAGCATTAAGTTTCAGCTTTACGATATTCAAAATTGCATAATCAACACATTTAGTGCCCCAGGCCCCCCTCTCGCCAGTTTTGACGCAACAAAATTCATTTCACACTTTCTCTAAACTTCTTTAACGTTCAGTAATTTACAATAATTATATTTACTAGAATTGATTTCGAATGCTAATATGAAAGTTATATTGTTTTATGGCAAAAAGGCTTCAAACACCGGGGAGTGGGTCGCCTGACGTGGGCCCCCTCTTTCAACCTTCTCTAAGTCGCCGAAGTTACCCATTGGAAGCACTTCTCGTATTATATGATCTTCTCTTATTATATGATCTTGTGCTTCGTGTTTTCAGCCTGTGGATCACGCCCCATGGCAACGCGCGTGTAGACAGAAATTTACACGTGCAAGTTTTGAAGCGCGCGTGTGTCGTTTCTTACAAAGTATTTTTGGTTATGTTAAGAAGTTATATATGGCTCATTAAACTAAGATGATCTCTGCACGACTAAGATAAACTGCACGACGCGCAAAACTATGGTTGCTATGTAGTTTGTATTTTCTCGTGTAGATCTGTTAATTTGCTAATGCGCGCGCAATCATTACTAGCAATGCAGCTCATTGCATACGTTGCCGTCGTTGCTTATAACGTTCATTCTGATTGAGATGTTTTAGTGCGATAAAAAGTATCATTCATCGCAAAATGCCGGGAAACTTTGAAATTAGCGAGTATCTAAAACAAGTGAACTCCACACTCTAGGATGACCTTCCTTTGTGGGCCGGGTTTTCAACGCGCGCGCACAAATGATATGTGAACTTGAAAGTTTTGAAGTGTGCGCGCGTCATGCCGTCATTTCTTAAATTGCCGTTTTGAAGTGTGCGCACTGCGCGCGTCATTTCTAAAATTGCTGTTTAGAAAAGTTGCTCATTAAACTAAATCGAAATCATTAACAATGGTTGATATGTATTTGCACGTGCACATGAACAAGTGATCAGTTCTAAAAGGTAATCTCTGGTTTACTCTACAGTCTACAGTGGCTTTGCCATCGCTGGACCGGCCTAATGAATTCATGTCATATATAAATTTCATTCATACATGTCATATTATGTAATTAATCTCATACTCTCATATTGTCAATAATTTCTTTTATCTACACCATCTACACCTGGCACTATTAGTATTCACCTTGTTTTGTTTTCGCTTATTGTGGCTTTTCATCAGCGATCTGTAAAAGTATACAAGTCACTCGAGTTACCATTCCACTCAATGACATACATTCCTTTCTACCCCTTATTGCTAATGTAATTAGCACAAGCAATGGATCATCGTCAGCTTACATTCTACACTACATTCCCTCAGTCATGTGTCCCTCTCCCTAGTGTACACATTTTCCTATCATTCCGCTACAACCCACTGCATTCCATTATATGCGCGCATTGCTACACACAAACTACTCTATACACACCTACATACATTGCGACACACAAACCACCACTTGCCCACATTGGTACATACCGACATTGTGACAAACAAAATATTGCTCACTCACGTACAAACCACCGCTTACACACCGTCGTGGTGTACACCGTACATAGTGTATACCTCATGTATTTTTACTAAACACTGCACTCTGACAGACTTCCATCGATCCATACCCTTATACATTATGACAGACAACCACCCATTTCATACCATCCAGCATTTAGTGTTAGTATTATTTGCCTGAAGGTTACATGTACAACTCATACTTCGTCACCATGCTATATTTATTTAAACTTTTGATCAATAGGCATTCCAAATCAATTTTTTGATAACCTACTATCTGCATAGACACTACCGCTACCTGAAGTGATTTTTTCATTTATTTTTAATCTATTCAAATTTTAAATTAATTACATAAGTATCACTTTTCTTTTATTAAGCGAGGCATCTGGCAATTTCTGTGAGTCCTTAATAATAATAATAATTTGATGCAACCTTTAACCTGGGTACTGAATAGCACCTATTAAACCTATCACTAATTATTGTCATCAATTTACACACTTGCCTTGCCTGTGCCTTCTTCAAATGCTTTAGCTGTAACACTGGGCAAACTCGGGTGGGTTTCATGCTACTCTTCATTAGCAGGGGCATGAGTAGCGGCAATGATGCATCGAGTAAAACGGAAAATTTTGTAGAGTTTTATAGAGAAACTTCTTCAGATAGTCCAGACGCAGGCAGACCTCACTTTCCTAGGCTTCTTAACAACTGCATTGATAATTTTGACTACTATAGTATTGAAAAATTCAACACAAATATTAAAGTTGATCAAGATGACTTATGTGTCCTTAGCTTAAATGTCCGGGGTATAGCAACAAATTTTGATAATATCACAACATGGCTTGATTCACTCGAAATTAAATTTGATGTTATAATCCTCACGGAATGTCATATTGATAAATATAGTATGGATAACAAAAGCCTTGAAAAACTGTATCCGATTGCTGGTTATGCCAAATTCCATGTCATCAGTAATATTAAATTCGGCGGGGTGTTAATTTATGTTAAGCAAAGGTTTGATGTCATGGAAATACCTAACTGTACCGGTAGCGATCAAAATGCCGATATATGCTCAATCCTTATTAAAGATAATAGCTGTACTAATAGTAATATCTCCACTACCATTACTGGTTTATATAGACACTGTAAGAAAAGTAGTTCTGATGTTATTAATTTTATAAATAAACTTGATGATACCTTGGATAAAATTGGAACTAACAAAACTAAGTCTATTGTTGCCGGTGATTTTAACATAGATCTGATTAAGTCTGTTTCTAATAATGACTGTTTATGCTTCTTGAACACAATACTTATGCATGAATTTGAAAATCACATCTTTAAACCCACCAGGGTACAATTTTATAAGGATAGCCTCCAAGTTCGCTCAGCCACTCTTATTGACTTGATAGTGTCGAATTTACACGAATATGACTGTACCGCTGGTAATTTGTTATATCCCGATTCTGATCACCATGCCACTTTTACCATACACAGGAAATACCTTAAATCTACTGGTAATAGTACTGAAGATATATTTAAAACGAAAAATTAATGACATTGATGATACAAATCTAATGAACGATTTTGCTGAATTTGATTGGGATTCTTTAGTATATCAAGAGCCTAACATAGACAAAGCAGCTGACAACTTGATTGATACTCTTCAAGCTCTCCTTGATAAACATGCACCTTTAGTGAAGATACCAAATAGAAGAGTTAAATACTGCTATAAACCCTGGATAGACAAAAAACTTCAAGTAGAGATTGCCGAAAAAAATAGATTATTTAGTCTTAAAACCAAAATACCGACTGAAATTAATCGCGTTAAGTTCAAGAAATATAATAATTATGTCACAAATGAACGTAGGAATAAAAAGAGGTGTTATTTGAAGAACTATTTTACCAAGCATAGACATGACTCACGTAAAATGTGGCAAGGAATTAACTTTGCACTCGATTCTACGAGAGCCTCTAAGAAGATGCCTCTAACGGTTAAAAACGTCAAAAATGAACTTATGACCGACCCACAAACCATATCGGACAGTTTTGCTGATTACTTCGAGGCAGTACCTGAAAAAACTAGATCTAAAATCAAACCACCTATAGCTGACAATAACAAGTACCTTGACCACCTGCATAAAAAACAGACCAGTAGATAGGTACCTTTTATTAAATGATACTAACAACGACGAAGTCGGAAAATTAATCAAATCTCTTAAAGATAGAAGTAGCCCCGGTCCACTCGATATACCTAACAAATTCATTAAGCTTCTTAACTACTCTCTATGTCCGGTCATGACGCATTTAATTAACACTTCTATGAGAATAGGATATGTGCCGTTACGGTTCAAAATTGGTAAACAAACCCCAGTGTTTAAAGAAGGTGAAGTACGTGTAAATAACTTTAGACCAATAACAGTATGTAACAGTCTCTCTAAAATTCTTGAAAAAAGTTGTTCGGGATCGCCTTCTAGATCATGTCAAAGATTGCAAAATCTTAACTACATCACAGTATGGTTTTAGGAAAAACATAGTACAGTTCATGCCATGATTAATCTTCTTGACACCACCTTAGATGCACTAGATCAAGGACTCAGAACAGGGAGTATTTTTCTTGACGTAAGTAAAGCTTTTGATGTAGTGCCTCATAGAATTCTCCTGCGCAAACTTGAATACTATGGTGTGAGAAGTAATGCTCTAATGTGGTTTGAATCATATTTATCTGACAGAACACAATACGTTTCGATTCGAAATAAATCATCTAAGTATTACAAAATCTTTTTGGGGTTCCTCAGGTGGAACATTAGCGCCCATTTTGTTTATATTATTTATGAATGATATCACGAATAGTTCGAAGCTGCTGGATTTCTCTATTTATGCTGATGACACCTGTGTTATAATTGCAGCAAACAGAACTGAATATGATGACGTCATCAAAGTTGAACTTAATAAGGTATTACATTGGTTTCACGTGAATCAACAGCTCACAAATGTAGAAAAACTGGCTACCTTTTCCTTGGGCCTAATCCCCATAAAGTCTACATCAAAGGAGAAGTAGACCTCTCTGAACTGCACTGTGTAGCTCCCGAGTACTTATTTAGAACTGACGACCCTGAGGACCCCGACCATCGAACGGTTAATGTGAAAGGCGAATTTATATTTCAAGAACTTCACAAGATATGCCCACGTTATATTATTGATGAATTTATTGAACTAGACGATGGTTCTATAGTGTACGAAAATGAAGTAATTAAATATCTTGGCATACACTTTGATAGTTCACTGTCGTTCAAAAAACATACATCTTTAGTTTCTTGTAAAGTAAATAGAATGGTCAATGCGTTCTGGAAGATGCCAAATATAGACATGTCAACCAAAAATTGATTTATCACAGCCTGGTTGAGTCGCACTTGAATTATGGGATTGTCGTATGGGCTTCTTCATTAAGCAAAAATGTACTTACTGATTTCTTTAATCATAATGTGCCCAGCAACCTTAAAAACGTTAAGATGTCGCAAAACAAAGTTATTAGAGCAATTTTCGTCTTCCAAAATATGATAAAAGCAAGCAAATTTACACTGATATGTCACCTTGTATAAAAAACTTGGTGTTCTAAAATTAAGGGATTTGTACTGGTTCAACATAGCCGTTTTATGCTATGAGTATTTCTATAACAAGGAGTTTCCCGCTAAACTAACGCAAAGTTTCTCAAAAAAGAGTGAAATTTATTCAATGGCCACCAGATCTGCAGAACTGGAACTTTATTATAAATGCCCTAAATTAGTTGGTACTTACAAAAAACCTAGTCTTTGTGGGTCTGCTTTCTGGAACTCTCTGCCGCTAAAATTGAGACAATCATCATCACTACATGTTTTCAAAAAAAATTTAAGAACTTACCTAATAGAAAAGTACTGATCTAAACTTTAAATGACTATCAAATTTACTTGACTTAAGTGACCTAACTCGATGCTGAAATGCCGTGTTTTGCCTCTGTCCTATGGCTTTGGGGTAGATGACTTCGGATGCGCATTGTGGCTTTTTTACACCTTTTGTTAAATTACATACTGGTGTGAGTGCTTACTAGCTCCTCGAGCTATATTGCTCCCCCAGTCACTTAATTTCGTCCCCTTCTTTTCGGCTATCATCGCATCACATTATTCAGTTAAGACGTTATGGGTATCTGCAATTATGCAATTTAACTTTATCAATGCATTAATCATTGAAGGTCGGACGATATGAAAAATTTATATTGTAATCATTAATAAATTGTATTATTTATTTATTTTATTTAATTTTATATTTTACTATTCCGTGCGGTGTACCGCGTAAAAATTGTGGATTGAGTAGTATCTATATCCTCATATCAGGAAAATGAAATCAGTTTGACCGAAGACCTCATTGGTGCTTTTAATCTATTACATACATCGCTAAATCTGTTTTTTGTCCGTATTGTCTTGTGTCCTAACTCATATTGTCGACACTATTTTGGTTGCCCACGTGGAGTATTGACGTAGTTAATATGGATATAGGTGCAAGTGATTTGCTCACAACATCACGATAGCTTAACTCTACACTCTGCAATAACCTGCATTCTTGGCTGGGTTTTCTAGTCTTGATTAAAATTTGTTAATTTATTCACATTTCTTGTTATGTCTGTTTGTTTTATGTTTTATGTTTTATGTTGTTTTTACGTTTGTAAATCACACCCCATGGCAACGCGCGCACAGAAAGATAATGTGCATGTGTGCATGGGCAAGTTTCGAATTGCGCGCTACATCATTTCTTTCAATGCTGCTTTGGTACAGTTGCTGATTAAACTAAATAGCGCGCGTAACTATGGTTGCTATGTATTTGCACGTGCAGATTTGTAAATGTGTACGCAACGTTACAAATCATGCTGGTCTAAATTAAATACGTTGCCCATAACTTTCGTTCTTATTGAGATGTTTGGTGCGGTAAAAAACTTGTTTCGCCGGAAAATGCCTTGAAACTTCGAAATCTTAATCAGCAACGGAGCATGAGGTTAAGATAATATCTGTCAAGTCCACACTCCAGGCCTAGTCGTCAGGTTTATCATGAAAGTGCAACGCCATCTCACTCCGATACTCTACCTCATCCCCTCATAAGTCACAAGGTGGCTCTCACCAAGGAAGTGTATTCTTGCAATCAGTCACCCCTGTCAGGCTTGTGAGAATTGAGAATAAATGACCAAAACGTTGGTGAATTCAACTCAAGCCACATTTGGGGTGGTATCAGATTGATTTCTTGAAAAACATTGTGTACAGATTTGGCACTTTACGTTGGATTCGAGCCGGATGCAATTACCAGAAATGTTGTTGACTCGAATGAGTACACAACAAAAACAAATCATTTAAATCCATGAAAATGCATCAAAAAGTCAAAATACTAAAATCCAGTACCAATTTCATCGTCTGTAGCTCAAGATAATGACGCTCAACTCATTCAAAGGCAGCATAAGCCAGATACCTTATGATATTGGATCCAAATAATCAGACCTTATTGAACTTTGTAATTCAACTGGACCTCTGAACAAAAATCAGAGTAAAATGAGGGCCAATAAGTTAATGAGAAGTAATAACTCCATAGAATTGAAATACGAATAGTATTTACCACACAGTAAACATGTTACTGTGGACTATAAGAAATCACGTTTTACTAATGATAATCTTTCTTTTTGGTAAGCCAAAGGCCAAAACACGGCCCATGAAAAGTTTCACTGACCTTCAAACTTAGCGAAAGCTCGTTCCATGGGGCGCCCCTAGTCTGTGAGCCGGATAGGGCGGGCATGGGTCCGTAGAACGGGTTTTCTGGGAGTCATTAAGAGTACACAAGTAGAGAATACACTGCAACTAGGGAATCGTGTAGTACATCCGGCTGTAGCTAGGAGAGAGAGAGAGGAGCTGACCTTGACGTAGATAACTCAAGTAATTAGGTAGAGTACCTCCTACTCTCTGAAGTGCAGTTGCCTACAACGTTCATTAGGCGGACTCATATTATGATTATTCTCCTAGCTTATCATATGGAATAGATCCATTACATAACCATTATTGGCCAGCATCAAATTTTTCTGGTCATACTATTTAGTATTCTTGGCGATGAAAATTTCCTAAAGGAGCCTGAGCGATGACTTTGGAGTGTTAATTTGTTTAATTTTATGCAATTTCAAATAATTAAGCGCCTGAAACTACATAATCCTGTATGAAATTGTCTTTGACATTCCATAATTTCGTCTTGTGATCATAAGACAAGAGAATGATTGCCTATTATAATTAAGTTGAGAGATCACGTTTAGTAGACTTTATGAATCAGTAATTAAAAATACTATTTATCGAGCAAGATTCATCGAGAAAATCGTTGGCTTCACAAATTAAAATCTGAATATCTAATGCTTTTGGACGTTGCCAGTCAGATGAGTAGGCATATAAGGTCTAAACGGACAAGGTAGTATCGTGAGAATCACCGTAGAGGGTATGGGGGACGACAACATTTTCTTTCGTTGAATAATCTTTCAAAGTTTTGAAAAATTATTCAACACTGATGTAAGCACTTTCTAGCTCGAAGAGCTATTGCTTCCCCCAGTCATTTCAATTTTCGCCTTCTTCTTAAATTTTAACAAGTGCACCATAAGATATTTATGATTATTAACTTTTTTATTTATTGAATTATTTATTATATAAATCATTGTTGAAGGGGCGATATTTGGAAGTTCATATTGTAACTATTAATAAAATTATAATTTATTTATTTATTTTATATTTAAAGTAAAATGTTGGGTTCCCCATACCCTTTACGGTGACACCCACATTATTACCTTGCATCAGATAGTCCAAAAGATAACAATGATAGGTCAAAATAACATAAAAAAGCAACAATTGTGCTATTTATTAATATTCTTCAGTCGAGCACTAGTTCCCGACTCCTGACTGCAAGCTGCACCACTGTCACCATTTATAGATAACTGTCGAGAATGGCGACAATGGCAAACGTCATCAATGGTGACCCCCATGCCACCATGATTGTTTACAATACATGTATCACCTTTGATGGCCCGATCACCAATGTCGACATCAGTTGCCGACAATGGCAAAAATTCTAATTTTATTGAACCTCTTGGCCAAAAATTTTTCATAAATGTTTCATAAGATAAAGAGACAAGCAAGTGAGTGCAATGATTTACGGCAGACTGCTGAACTTGATTGCCAGGTCACACGGGAAGCCGGGACCAGCATATGTGTAGACTGTAAAAACCGTAAAGGTGTATATAACGATCTCAACTAACCATTCCTTAATGTTTTTTTGTAAAACAAAAAAAGGCTATTAGGGAGGAAATATAATAGGGAAGTCCTAATAACCAGAAAACTTTACGGAATGAAAAATGATGCTCCAAGCCTGGGTTTTGAAAAATCGGAAGTTGCATTTCACATCTAAACTTCAATCGCAATTAGCCAAAAATCTAAACCAATCTCCTATGTTTTGAAAATCATCTAGAAACTACCAACTGATGTTCTTGGGACAAAATGAGAAGATTTATTCGGTAGATTTAAGGTCTAAGAACCAGAAATATTCGATTTTGAATTTTGATCTTGGTGTCTGAAAAAATCATTAAAATTTGGTTTCTCAAAAATTCAAAATCGATAATTTTCGGTTCTGATACCTGAATCAAAAGTCTATTATTCAAATCTCTTCATTTCAATTTCTACAACGGTAAAACAACAGATCTGGAAATTTCAAGAATTCAGGATGGTTCTCAAAAACTGTTACATGTTGGATGAGATTAAAGGCAAATCTCCATTTTCGAAACTTCATGTGCATAGTTTAGTCTAGGGACAAGATTCCATCATTCTGTAAAGCTTTCTAGTAGCTAGGATGCGAATCTCTGATTTTAAACTAAAAACTCCATTTTGGCCATCTCGACACCCAGGTGAACCCCTGTCCCCTATAGGACGTAAAATGATTTGAAACAGTTACATTATTGATTTTATGGCTGAATTTCTCAAATGTTTGGCCATTATTCCCCTGGGCAAATAGCCGATATAACTGGGTATTTAAATAGCGCAGCTCCATTCGTCCATATCGCATAGACTAATTGCTGTCATTTACTCAGGCAATTGGAGTATTCATGCATAAAATCATTTTTCTCTCCAAATAATATCCAGGTCTGTATGATTTGGTATCCTCATATCTGTGTAAACAGGGTTTTATACACAAATAGTACAGGGATGGGATATAACACAGTAAGGTTATTCGCTGTTGAAAATGGCATAATAAGACTACTCCGGTTAGAAGGCATAATACTATCTTGCTATAACGTAATATATAATATATATCCACCACCTTATGAATTCATGAAGCAACCAAAAGCAAAGGAAATAGCTTGTTATATATAGCCACAATATGCCTGGTTATATGTTTATTATAATATGTAACATATTATATAGGTAAGGGATAATTCCTCATGGCGGAATACGATTCAACACACAGGTCCCATGTATGTCAATTAGCAATGGTGGACAAAAGATTTCCGCTCCTAACCGGTCATTATAACAACCTATGGTGTCTATACGGGGACTCTTTGTCTTAACCGATCGCCCCACTTCTTTCAGTAATCCTCATGCTACAAAACACTTCTTTTTGTAATCCCCTGGTTGGTTGTTACCCTACCCTCGTGCACACACTTTGATCCTACACATTTGGATGGTCACATTTTCACTCTTGCCGAGTGTTTGTCTCCGTGTCAGAAATAGACAGATAATGCCACATATCGTGCAAGAAGCAACTTGGTACTCTGCCGACGGAGCCTCACGGGGAGATGCAGGGAGTTTCTCTCGACCAATCACCCCACTTCTTTCTGTAATACTCATGCTAGTTGAGCCTACATATCCCCACTTCTATCTGTAATCCTCATGCAACATATCCCCACTTCTTTATGTATTCCTCATGCTACGTATCCCCACTTCTATCTGTAATCCTCATGCTACATATCCCCACTTCTATCTGTAATCTTCATGCTACGTATCCCCACTTCTATCTGTAATCCTCATGCTACATATCCCCACTTCTATCTGTAATCCTCATGCTACATATCCCCACTTCTTTCTGTAATCCTCATGCTACATATCCCCACTTCTTTCTGTAATCCTCATGCTACGTATCCCCACTTCTATCTGTAATCTTCATGCTACATATCTCACTTCTTTCTGTAATCCTCATGCTGCATATCCCCACTTCTTTCTGTAATCCTCATGCTGCATATCCCCACTTCTTTCTGTAATCTTCATGCTACATATCCCCACTTCTTTCTGTAATCCTCATGCAACACATCCCCACTTCTTTCTGTAATCCTCATGCTGCATATCCCCACTTCTTTCTGTAATCCTCATGCATCATATCTCACTTCTTTTTGTATTCCTCATGCGTTCATGCTACATATCGTGTGGGAGTGATTTTGAAATTCTGCACCTAATTTACGTCCACACATATGACACTATGTGAGTTACATCAGGTGGCATATAGCGATAAAACCATTACAACTCGGCCGCTTCTGAGGTGTTGTTTCATTAATTTCTCCTCATCACATGTTTCACAGATTGCTATATTGTGCCGGCTGAGTCTTTTGACCAAAATTTTGAATTCATAATGTTAATTGTTAAACACTATTTGAAACACTCTTAGATACTTTTTCATGTCAAACTTCAGGTCCATGTTGCGTAAGCTGTCGACTTAATTTAACTTACTAGATCTGCAAATTTATAGTTCTTGTTCTCGTGTATAAAACTTTTAGTTATAGTTAATTGAATTTGATACAATTAAGGTATTAACCTTAACCCTAAAGGTTATGGCAAAAGCTAGGGTTAAAGTCATTGAATTTGATATTAACCTTAAACCTAACCCTTTAGCTCTAACCTCATAAAAATCCTGACCCTAAACTTAACTTGAACTAGCAAACTCCGCCGGTGTACGCTCCACAGTCACTGACAGTTCACCGGAAACTAGGCGAACTTTGGCGGAGTTCACGATATAAAAAAGATGGCGAACAGTCTGCGAAAACTGACGGAGTTCGCACACATTCGCCAGAGTCCGCTGGAAACGATTGTTAGACGTTCACCACCGGACTGCACAAGTGCGGAAATTTTCAAAAATATCTTCAGAGGCATTTCACGGACTTTCTTACCTCACTAAAGTCAGTTAATGGTTTGTGAAGAATGCGCGCCCAGCTTCTCCTTATATCAGCATGCAGGACGTTTATAATGCCAGGGTTTGTCATCGCGCCGGTGTGAATTATCAGTCGGTCCTGTAGATGCCTGCATACATGTCATCAGATAACATCTTGGTTACTCTCAGTACATAACGCACGGAATCTTGGAGTCCGCCCTTAGTAAAATGTGTGCATGCTGCCACTAATTTACTTTGAGTTTACTATCGGCCGTTTTATTTGCAGGAGTTTTTAACTGGAATGAGTGGTGCACTCAATACGATTCTACAAAACCTAGTTCAACTTATATTGTTTTATTTCTTCTTATCGATCGATACGTCGAGGAATGGAGTGTTAAGAGATCGGAAAGGCTTATTAAGTAATGAGGTATCAGAAATTAGAAGCATTTGTCACTTTGTCAGTCTGTGTTGACCAGGTATTCTAACATTCTGAGCTTCTGCAACATGTTTACAGCGTCATTCTACCTACATTTAATGCCAAACGTGGAGGGAATTTTGCATGCTGTTGGATTGTATGCCATTCATAAGCTGTCAATCACTGCCTTGGCCGAATGAAGCATTGATTGTCACAGATATACTATTGCTGATCGTTTTATCACCTTATAGTACCAGCTAGATCTCTTCCACAGTTTCTTTGCTCAAGTTTTTAGTCTCAAGAGGGTCGAGAATGAGGTGAATCTTAGCCTGGTTATATCGTATGAGGGTTCTAACCCGAGCCCAGAGCTCTCACTCTGAATTTTCATGAATTTAGACCGTCTATTTGCATTTTGCTTTGTCAGTTTGTAAAAGACGTCCCTGGTCTCGTTGCTGATTGCAGGGCTATGCTATTACGCAGGGTGGGAAGAGACTCCAGGTCACCTTCATACACATATTCGTGAATAAACATTCACACAAGGAGCTCTCCTCACCACTCATTTGAATTCCTCTTAAACTAATACACATTCACGAGGTGAGGAAACATTCACGAGAGTGTGGTTATCCTCCTTGCATTCAACTGGTTATATTGCAGCGATAAACTGGATTTTCAAGGACAGTCTTCTAACGAAGGATATTTTCCTTTTTCTAGGAAAATACCATAAGACTATATTTCGGTAAAGTTAATTATCATTATATTGTAATTGACCAATGACCATTGTAATAATACATTCTATCTATTAATTTTGCAATTTAGATTAACAATAGAGCTCAACAAAAGGGCCGAATTCTCGTCAAATGATTGTTCACGCAAATCCCTCAAACACACACCCACACACTCACACTAGATTCCATAACGCCCTCTCGTGATGTGGCGAAACATCACTTCAATGCTGGGGTCATTATCAAATAATGAATTTAATCATAAGCTACCCGGACGACGAGCCCATGAATCTATTTGGGCATTCATGTATTCAATTCAGGAATTTAGGCTGCGCATTAGCACATTTCGTAGCTCTTATAATGCTAGCATTATACAATGTAAAATAGCCCGCGTAGAGTTGCTTACTTAGGCCTGCTGACTATTTAAGCGGCAGCGTCACATGACCCTCAATAGCTCCAGGTTAAATTGCTCGAGTAATTCACCTCAATCCATATGACGCTGACCCACCTCTGGACGTGGCTAGATTTTCCTTTCGGGGACGCATTACGCAACATCTCGCTTAGGCTATAAAAACCCCGCTAACACTTGAGCAACCAGTATTTTGTTTTCAGTCTTTTGATGAAGTTACATAGAGTGCTGCGCTGGTTATGCATTGATACCAGCTCAGACCGGAGTGAGTCGACAAGGAAATTTAATAGAAATCTTGTGATGATTGCAAGAGTTAGAGTAAGGTCAGTAACTGACTGACCATAGTCAAGACAGTCAGCTGACTGTCCAGTGTCCGATCACCCAATCTGACGGCTGGCCGTCAGATTGGGTGATCGGACTGAAAGTCTCACAGAATAGTCATAGTGTGAACATGTGATATCTCGGCTGATCAGGATACGCATCTGTCAACGAGAGATAGAAGTCGTAACTGATCGTAGTTATTTCAGTCCCACCAATCACTAGATATCTACTTCTCGACTTCTGCTACATTCGGTTGTTGCTAGCTTTCCAACTAATAAAATTGTAGTCTGGGTACTGATTATAGAATGTGCTCTTTATTGATACACCTCATCTTATCAAATCTGAGATCGCATGCTTGATGTTTAGTTACCAAGTTAACTACCTATCTTCCAATTATAGTAGCGAGCAAAACCTCTCAACTCCAACCTTCTGCACAACCAAGAATTGCTCTGATTTAACTGGATTAGCCACTTATACAGCCAATAGGACTGAAGTTGCCTTTATAGGTGGAAGATGGAGGAAATATTTTCTTGTGTTTTACAAGCGTCAGCACATCACTATCTTACCCTATTGGCCTTGGTTAAGCCGGTTTCTTATTTATTTTTTTATAACCGGCTTTATAAACAAAAATCGGTTCATTTTTGAACCACTTTTCTGTTCCTATGGCACCGGACTTTCGTTCGCCACTCTAAAACAGCCTCCAGAACCCAATTTTTTAAATTCAATCGATTTTATCTAAAGACTGTTTTATTTTCTAATTTCATTATCTGTTCAACTTTATTAAACACTGTGCCAATGATAATATGAAACCAATAATGCTTTTCTAATAATCAGCATTCTCTGATTTGTCGCGGACATAACATACTAGGCGTGTTGTAGAACTAAGAAAACTAACGAGTTTGTCAATCATATTTCAACAAGTTTCCTAGAAAGTCGTTTGACAGTTAACTAAGGTTCTTTACTTGTTGAACTAGAGAACAGTTTCTCTTTTTTTCTTTCGCAAATTTACATCTGGTGGTGCAGTAGTTCTTAAGCATTTGTATTAACAGCAAGATGTCAAAATCCAAAAATTTTAGTAGAAAGTCTGGACCCGTAATAGAAAATTTTGTTGTGATTCTTTTCGTCCTCTAAGTATATTCGCTTTTTCCTTCCTCAACAGTCGGATTGTGAATTACAAAGAATCCAATCAATCAATGCTTGGCTATGACCACGATGGACAACCTGCTAATCACACACTCATTGATGATAGAAATGTACCTTTGCTGACAATATATCCTGAACGAATGATCACCTCAGATTTGGATGACGGTGCCCATGAGGAGGTAACAAGAAGATTCCGTCACATCACCTCCCAATCCTTCAATGAGTGGCTCCAAGGAATTTCAAGAACTCCCAGACTATAGATGAGCTATCCAGATTGTTATTTGATAATGCTTTTCTTATTATTATACTTATAAATGCAGACTACAAAGTTGCCTGACGCTTTGTGCGTTGGATCGCTCACAGACTTAATCAGTTAGTCTTGTGTGGTCGAATTCTTTGGGACTCATTTTTGTGACATATTGTCTATTTAATGTATTTTAAATGACTGTAAACTTAAAGTGTGAGGGTTTTTTGTTATTTTAAATCTATTCATTTTTAGGTGTGTGTGGAACTGGCACTGCCAGTGGGTAACTTGTGATACATTAAATTATGCATGATATTCATGTCGAATCGTGGAATGCTGGCTGTGACTTATCAATTGTTTGCTGTTAAAATTTCATCTATTTGAGTATTTGATATTAATATTTATATCGTGAAATTTGACTTTTTCGAGATGAATGCGCTAAATGCATTTTGATTGGACGGCGTGCATGACTGATCAAGACTGTGACTAGATTTTATGACTGCGCGACACTGATTTTCTATGAGCTCATATTGATATAGTAATTCGTTTAAGGTGTGAAATTTAACAAGAATTGCGCTTAAAAATAATTATAATATGCTAATATTCATGAAGAATTATAAGTTTTTCTTTTATCTTTTGAGTTTTTCTTATATCTTTTAAGTTTTTCTTTTATCTTTTACCCATATTTGTGTGTGCACAGTACACAATGAACATGCATAAAATTCAATAGGACAAACTATGACCATGAACTTAGCTTAAAGGGATTAAATAGACGCTCATTTTATTTTTACAGTGCGATCAAAAAAATCTTAGGCGCATGTATTAGTACTAGCAGAACCCATGGCCTCCGGCCATCGTTCACAATTTTTTCGCTTCAGCAATTCGTACAGTATAATGCAGTACTTTAGTTCTTATCTGTGATGAGGTCATATTTTAATCGGGTGTGCCTAGTCCTCTATGTGATGTCCATATGTCAGGTGGTGTCAAACGTCACTGGTACTCTGGTATGAACATTCCGATCATCGGCAATCGGCATGCTTGATTGGGTACTGAGTGGTGTCAGAAAAATCTGTGGCTATATATAAGCCACCGGACAGACAGAAATCATAAACCGGACAGACAGATATATATTTATTTATTAATTTATATATATTATTATATATTATTATATATATGCCAAAGAAGACAATACAAATCCTTGGATAACTAAGACAGCGCAGGGTATCAAGTCTAGACCTGAACTTCATGTGCCAGCTGCAAACCACACTAGCGAAGCCCCTTCTCAGCAAAGAGACACTTATAGAAGGAAATCTTGCTTGCTGATCCACGACGGCACATTTAACGCATTCGATCAAGGCAGATTCTCACGACAACTTGAAGTGCAGCAGTATATTTCTACTTCCATAGCCCAATTCGCTTCTGACACTAAAATCAAAGAACTGCTATCTAGAAATAATTTTGACTGTATCTACATTCATATTGGGTCAAGGGATGCCAAGACCAGGCAAAACCTTACAAGAATTAAGCGCAACCTTGAAAGTATGATGTATTACCTCCTCGAAAGAACAAAGGCTAACATATGCTTCTCTACAGTCATCCCTACTAGCAATGATGAAGGATATAATAGAAATGCCTCACAAATAAATGAAATCATCAGCAAGATGGTGTCTCATGCAAGGGAGATAAATGCCTGCAACAGGTCATGTTTGTTCTCCTACCCAAACGATTCAGTAAGAGAACACAGCAAACTGCTGAACAACAACATGGAGATGTCAGACCATGGAAAGCTCATCATGTGGAGACGCCTTGATGATGGAATTCGAAAGACACTCCGCATGACCAGACGACAGATAAGTAGCAGGCAGTCTGCAAGCAACCAAAGGAGTCAGAGTCATGAATAGTCACTCTAAGCAAGCCTCCAAACACGAGCTCAATGGCAGACTCAAAATTGCTTCTTGGAACATCCACGACTCCAATGACAGTATCCTCGGATCCAAGACTTCACGGAAATGCTTCTCAGATCTAATTTTAGAGAATGACATATTTTGCCTGCAAGAGACAAAAAGCAACCTCAAAGTACCTGGCTTCAAATGTTACAATTCAGAACGTCCAAACAGCCGATCTGGTGGTATTTGCCTGGGTGTACGCCATGAGCTGCTACCCTTTGTGAACCATGTCAAAACTTCCAACACAACTCCAGACATTCAAGCTGTGGTTATCTCAAGCAAACTCACAAATCTACCAAAAGATACCCTTCTGGTTAACATCTACGACTCACCAGACAACTCCTCCTACAAAGTGAAACTGATGGCAGAAGGCAAGTATGCGGGGGAGGTTCGGGTACTAAGTTGCAGAACAGGGCCGACGATCCTGCATTTTGGAATTTTTTTGAGTTGATACCACCCACCTGAATTTTGGTACCTGGGTACTAAGTGGTTTTGGCATGAAAAATTAAGACACCACCCTAAATTCAAGATTTGGAACAGTTCCAGAATAGAACATTGAATTTCAGACTCTCGTAGTACAAAGGAATCTGAAAAGTGCTATTTGATATTGAAATAGGCACTATTAGAATAGCTTCAATCATCATAAGATCATACAACTAAACCCTTCATTTGTTTTGGTGCCAGGTAAAGTTGACATTTGTACCCTGCAAAATAACCTGGTATGTCCCATATAACTCTGGCTGATTGACGTCACAGACTAAAACCTCCAATATTTTTGTGGCCTAACCCTAAACCTAACCCCCAGCCACAACCATAACCTTAATCTTTACCCCTGAACCTAACAATCTGACCCTAATCCTGGTTCTAACCCACAAAACTTAAAGCGCTAGATGCGCTTAACTATATTTTCCGATGACGTCATTATCATAGATAATGAAGGTTCTCGAATTATTTAGACAATGGCCAATACCTTGTGGGAAAACATCTTTTTCCACAGTTATAGGCAATTTTATGCTCTTCAGTATTTGGATGAATTTTTTCCGATGAAATCTTACTCATAACCAATTTACCCATTTCATTCCTATTCGATTGTTCGTTTAAATCTTTCTAGTTTTTTTGAGATAATCAATTTCTGATTTTCATCTCGTGACTTAACGGGTGATGACTAATTATCTGGAATTGTTTCAATGTGTTCTTGTGGGCAAATCGAGATCATGTTGGGGCTCAGATGAGGTTATTCTGGACCTAAAAAGCCTGCTGATTGAGAATCACATCATGAGAAAATTTGAAAACCCTGTTTTCTCATGCTATTGACCAATTGGTTTGAGAGGGTACAGAAAAATCTTGCACAAAATTTCAATGGCGATAATTATCCCCAAAAGTGTTAATAAAGCCTTACTATGGGATGATTCTAAGCAGGAGGGTCTCAAGAGTGACTGCAGTGAGTAGCATCACTAACTTATCCAGTGGTGACCCTATGGAACCTAAAACGTGTTTAAAATCGTCAATTCTGATAATTTCACTTTCATAAAATTTTGATTTGTAAATCCAAAATTCAGCATACCATTAAATGGAAGTGGTCCAAAGACATGGATTATGTTGAATGAGGTCCTGCCATTAAATCTGAGTGTTCAGACAACTAAGGTCCTGTTCTAGACTCTCGTAAGGCCTGTGGTGTAGCAAAAAAACACATAAATTTTTTCCATAAATTTGGCATTATTTTAGCTCTAAAATCTAAGAATTTTCTTAATCTTCACTGAAAAATGCATGTAGAGGTCTTCAATAGCGTCTTAGCTAACGAAGTCCATAAGTCAACCTAGATGGTAACTGATGGGAACGCTCTGTAGGCCATATTCCAATCATATGTCAGGGAGTCAATCTTTAAATTTGTGCAAGATTTTTTTCGCATTTTCTTAAACTAACCGGCCAGTAGCATGGGAAAACAGGGTTTTCAAATTTTCCCATGATCTTATTCTGAATCAGCAGACTTAATAGGTCCAGAATAATCACATCTGAGCTCTAAAATGATCTCGATTGTCCACAAAAACACATTGAAATAATTCCAGATAATTAGTCATCACCCGTTAGATCACATGACCATGAAAATCAATAAAATGTTTCTAATATTTATCTTAACTCATAAGACACAAATTAGAAACTGTAAGCTTTTTTAGTCAAAATATAACAACAAGAGGCGAAGGTATATATCGCAAACATAATAACCAGAAGGTGCCACTTGATGAAGTTAAATTTCCCTCAGGGAACGAAAACTAAAATGCATAATATAATTCACGTTACTTTAAAGTTACTAGCTAAAAATTGCCCCAAAAACGCTAGTATGAATAATTATATTCATATTGAGCCCGATCGAAACTTTGGATCTTTGTTAACCTAAAACATAGATTTTCCAAATTGCTAAATATTTGAATGTTTGGTGGTCAAATATTCCTCAGTGAGACACGGTTGTGTCGGATTTAGCAATCCGATTCCCGCTCATTTTTATTTATTATTCCAATGAGCTAACACTGCAAACTCAGTGATTGCTAGCTCCAAACGTATCACATTATTTGATTACCTTGTTGTTGTGATCAGCAGAAAACTGTGAAAATTTTCCAAATGTAATACTAATTTTTAGTAATTACGTTTTGGAGAGGAGTTTTCCAGTTTACGGGTAAAAGTAAACATTTCATACTCTGATACTACGAAATCAGTAGATATCGACGTATTTTAGTAAATAAATAAATAAAATAAATAAATAAAATAAATAATACTATTTATTAATGATTACAATATAAATTTTTCATATCGTCCGACCTTCAATGATTAATGCATTGATAAAGTTAAATTGCATAATTGCAGATACCCATAACGTCTTAACTGAATAATGTGATGCAATGATAGCCGAAAGAAGGGGACGAAATTGAGTGACTGGGGAGCAATAGCTCGAGGAGCTAGTAAGCACTCACACCAGTATGTAATTTAACAAAAGGTGTAAAAAGCCACAATGCGCATCCGAAGTCATCTACCCCAAAGCCATTGGACAGAGGCAAAACACGCATTTCAGCATCGAGTTAGGTCACTTAAGTCAAGTAAATTTGATAGTCATTTAAAGTTTAGATCAGTACTTTTCTATTAGGTAAGTTCTTAAATTTTTTTGAAAACATGTAGTGATGATGATTGTCTCAATTTTAGCGGCAGAGAGTTCGCAGCAGACCCACAAAGACTAGGTTTTTTGTAAGTACCAACTAATTTTTAGGGCATTTATAATAAAGTTCCAGTTCTGCAGATCTGGTGGCCATTGAATAAATTTCAATTTTTTTGAAACTTTGCGTTAGTTTGGGCGGGAAACTCCTTGTTATAGAAATACTCATAGCATAAAACGGCTATGTTGAACCAGTACAAATCCTTAATTTTAGAACACCAAGTTTTTTATACAAGGGGTGACATATCAGTGTAAATTTGCTTGCTTTTTATCATATTTTGGAAGACGAAAAATTGCTCTAATAACTTTGTTTTGCGACATCTTAACGTTTTTAAGGTTGCTGGGCACATTATGATTAAAAGAAATCAGTAAGTACATTTTGCTTAATGAAGAAGCCCATACGACAATCCCATAATTCAAGTGCGACTCAACCAGGCTGTGATAAATCAATTTTTAGTTGACATGTCTATATTTGGCATCTTCCAGAACGCATTGACCATTCTGTTTACTTTACAGAAACTAAAGATGTATGTTTTTGAAGGACAGTGAACTATCAAAGTGCCAAGATATTTAATTACTTCATTTTCGTACACAATAGAACCATCGTCTAGTTCAATAATTCATCAATAATAATATAACGTGGGCATATCTTGGTCAGTTCTTGAAATATAAATTCTTTCACATTAACCGTTCGATGGTCGGGGTTCCTCAGGGTCGTCAGTTCTAAATAAGTACTCGGAGCTACACAGTGCAGTTCAGAGGGTCTACTTCTCCTTTGATGTAGACTTTATGGATTAGGCCCAAGGAAAAGGTATCCAGTTTTTCTACATTTGTGAGCAGTTGATTCACGTGAAACCAATGTAATACCTTAGTTCAACTTTGATGACGTCATCATATTCAGTTCTGTTTGCTGCAATTATAACACAAATGTCATCAGCATAAATAGAAAATCCAGCAGTTTTCGAACTTATTCGTGATATCATTTCATAAATAATATAAATAAAATGGGCGTAATGTTCCACCTGAGGAACCCCAAAAAGATTTTTGTAATACTTAGATGATTTATTTGAATCGAAAACGTATTGTGTTCTGTCAGATAAATATGATTCCAAACCACATTAGAGCATTACTTCTCACCATAGTATTCAAGTTTGCGCAGGAGAATTCTATGAGAGCACTACATCAAAAGCTTTATCTTCAGTCAAAAAATACCCTGTTCTAAGTCCTTGATCTAGTGGCATCTAAGGTGGTGTGTCAAAAGATTAATCATGGCATGAACTGTACTATGTTTTTCCTAAAACCATACTGTGATGTAGTTAAGATTTTGCAATCTTTGACATGATCTAGAAGGCGATCCCGAACAACTTTTCGGGAATTTTAGAGAGCTGTTACATACTGTTATTGAATTAGTTATTTACACGTACTTCCACCTTCTTCCCAAACACTGGGTTTGTTTGCCAATTTTGAACCGTAACAGCACATATCTATTCTCATAGAAGTGTTAATTAAATGCGTCATGACCGGACATGAAGGTAGTTAAAGCTTAATGAATTTGTTAGTATATCAGTGGACCCAATTTGCTATCTTTAAAGTTTGATTAATAATTTTAAACTTCAATCGTTGTTAGTATCATTTAATAAAAAGTACCTATCTACTGATCTGTTTTTATGTGCAGTGGTCCAAGGTACTTGTTATTGTCCTTCTAGGTGGTTTGATTTTAGATCTAGTTTTTCCAGGTACTGCCTCAGAAATCAGCAAAACTGTCGATATGGTTTATTGGGGTCGGTCATAAGTTCATTTTGACGTTTTTAACCGTTAGAGGCATCTTCTTAGAGGCTCTCGTAGAATCGAGTGCAAAGTTAATTCCTTGCCACATTTTACGTGGAGTCATGTCTATGCTTGGTAAAATAGTTCTTCAAAATAACACCTCTTTTTATTCCTACACCATTTGTGACATAATTATTATATTTCTTGAACTTAACGATTAATTTCAGTCCGGTATTTTGGTTTTAAGACTAAATAATCTATTTTTTCGGCAATCTCTACTTGAAGTTTTTTGTCTATCCAGGGTTTATAGCAGTATTTAACTCTTCTATTTGGTATCTTCTAAAGGTGCATGTTTATCAAGGAGAGCTTGAAGAGTATCAATCAAGTTGTCAGCTGCTTTGTCTATGTTAGGCTCTTGATATACTAAAAGAATCCCAATCAAATTCAGCAAAATCGTTCATTAGATTTGTATCATCAATGTCATTAATTTTCTTTTGAATATATCTTCAGTACTATTACCAGTAGATTTAAGGTATTTCCTGTGTATGGTAAAAAGTGGCATGGTGATCAGAATCGGATATAACAAATTACCAGCGGTACAGTCATAGTATTCGTAAATTCGACACTATCAAGTCAATAAGAGTGGCTGAGCGAACTTGGAGGCTATCCTTATAAAATTGTACCCCTGGTGGGTTTAAAAGATGTGATTTTTTCAAATTCATGCATAAGTATTGTGTTCAAGAAGCATAAACAGTCATTATTAGAAACAGACTTAATCAGATCTATGTTAAAATCACCGGCAACAATAGACTTAGTTTTGTTAGTTCCAATTTTATCCAAGGTATCATCAAGTTTATTTATAAAATTAATAACATCAGAACTACTTTTCTTACAGTGTCTATATAAACCAGTAATGGTAGTGGAGATATTACTATTAGTACAGCTATTATCTTTAATAAGGATTGAGCATATATCGGCATTTTGATCGCTACCGGTACAGTTAGGTATTTCCATGACATCAAACCTTTGCTTAACCCATATTCTCCCGAACCTCGAAAACGTTCATCTTTTGAGCTGATTTTTTGTCCGAAGACTAGTATTACCCTAACTAAGGTTTGAGGAAAGTTTCGAGCCCCAACCATTTTCTGCACGTGCGCGGCGGCCCGTACTATATATAGGACGTTATTTGAAAAATACCCTTAGCTGTACTATATAAAGGACATTATTTCAAATATGATGTACTATATATAGTACGGGTCTCATAAAACGTATTAGAGAGCAAATTAGTGGACAATCCGGCGAAATTTACAGATGGTTTCAAACATATTGAAGGAAAAACTGGAGCAAAAACTTATTTTGATGATATGAAAGTGTACAAATGACCCTGATCTGGCCCCTGGCAACCCCTACTGATCCCTTTTGAACCTCTCCTGACCCCTTGGTTAGAACCTCTCCTGGCCCTTTGGTGAACCCTTTCTGACCCCCTGGTGAACCCTTCTTGACCTATGAAAGTACACCAGTGGCTTAATAAATGAACAAGACATGTTGAAAAGTGATTGAAAATGGTCATTGGAAGATTTGAAGTGTTTTTATCCCAAAAAAGAGTTGAAATAGTGATCAGAGGGTGCAGGTCAAGAGGGGTCAGTTGGGGGTCAGGAGAGGTTTACGAGGTGATCAGGATCTGGGTCAATGGTCATTTGTATAATTTCATATGACCGAGTATTCTCACATTTGTCAGAATTAGTTAAAGTCAGTGCAATTTGGGAAATTATTCTCTAAATTAGTAAGTGTATGGCGTAGGCACAGTGTGCCTGACGCACTTTAAAAAGTAACAAAGTCTGTGTTCTCAATTTCTCATAGTCCTATCAGTCATAGACATTCAAAACTGGCACTGGTTAAGAATTGAAACGGAAAATCTTGATGTGGCACTGATTACATGATGCACCACTTTATTGTACTGATCAAAATTAATTTAATATGGTTGATGTGCATTTTCAGATCAATATAAAATTAAGACGTTACATTTGAATACATCACGTATTTAAGGTAATCGATGGGTAAACAATTATAGGCCTAGATTATGACATGATACATTTTCCATCAGTTTGTCGATATCAGTTTGTACCTATACGTACTAACGTTCTAGTTCGGGTTTGCAGTTCAATTGGACGCCAGGCACATGCGAGGTGATGTCCAGTGGCCCCTGAGCTGGCAATTGGCAGTGTCCTCATCCATCGAAATTAAGCTTATAAAATGCAAATATTACAAAAATATGATAGATGTAGACACCACATGGTAGAATGTAAACTGTTTTTCATTACGTTATTATACATGTTGATTCCTGGACAAAATAGACTCTGCTGGTGGAATGAGTTCGTTGTAAAGATGCATGGCCCAGGAGCAGAGTTCACCTTCCGCTTTCAAAGTCCACCAGTGGAATTGATTAACGGAGTAAAACTCTGCTACAGGCTTTATTCCGTTGTAGTTTTGACTCAGCAGCAAAAATTTTTGGTACTATAAAAGTCCCAATCAAATCCACCAACCATATTAACATAAATTAACACCCCGCCGAATTTAATATTACTGATGACATGGAATTTGGCATAACCAGCAATCGGATACAGTTTTTCAAGGCTTTTGTTATCCATACTATATTTATCAATATGACATTCCGTGAGGATTATAACATCAAATTTAATTTCGAGTGAATCAAGCCATGTTGTGATATTATCAAAATTTGTTGCTATACCCCGGACATTTAAGCTAAGGACACATAAGTCATCTTGATCAACTTTAATATTTGTGTTGAATTTTTCAATACTATAGTAGTCAAAATTATCAATGCAGTTGTTAAGAAGCCTAGGAAAGTGAGGTCTGCCTGCGTCTGGACTATCTGAAGAAGTTTCTCTATAAAACTCTACAAAATTTTCCGTTTTACTCGATGCATCATTGCCGCTACTCATGCCCCTGCTAATGAAGAGTAGCATGAAACCCACCCGAGTTTGCCCAGTGTTACAGCTAAAGCTTTTGAAGAAGGCACAGGCAAGGCAAGTGTGTAAATTGATGACAATAATTAGTGATAGGTTTAATAGGTTGTTACGAACATTGTATGACCGTGATGTATCTTATATCAACAGACGAAGAATAAGTATAATATATCACATGTACAAAACACATTTCCTGATATTATTACCAAACTATCCCTTGGAATTCTAAGACTAAAACCGCCAATTGGGCATGAAGGCCATGGAAATCAAGAAAAAGTGAAATCTCCTTTAATGGAAATCAAGAAAAAGTGAAATCCCCTTTCAATCCATCCGGGATGAGATTGAACGAAACCTCTGAAATCGGAATTTCGCTAATTGTGAGAAGATTTGAATCCTCTCACTGACACGAGCACTTTTTCAGGAGTGCGAAGGACAGTTTGTTCGCATTATACTGATAACGTCACGGTATTCCTCGTTTGTCTTTTCAGCAATGAGTTCTGCAATTCTCTTATGAAATGCCTGTGCTTGTGGAGCCATCCCTCCTGACGTGCTGTACACGAGGGGTGTGAAGCTGCACTTCTCCACCTGGATGACACGTTGTTCATAGGTGCTATTCAGTACCCAGGTTAAAGGTTGCATCAAATTATTATTATTATTAAGGACTCACAGAAATTGCCAGATGCCTCGCTTAATAAAAGAAAAGTGATACTTATGTAATTAATTTAAAATTTGAATAGATTAAAAATAAATGAAAAATCACTTCAGGTAGCGGTAGTGTCTATGCAGATAGTAGGTTATAAAAAATTGATTTGGAATGCCTATTGATCAAAAGTTTAAATAAATATAGCATGGTGACGAAGTATGAGTTGTACATGTAACCTTCAGGCAAATAATACTAACACTAAATGCTGGATGGTATGAAATGGGTGGTTGTCTGTCATAATGTATAAGGGTATGGATCGATGGAAGTCTGTCAGAGTGCAGTGTTTAGTAAAAATACATGAGGTATACACTATGTACGGTGTACACCACGACGGTGTGTAAGCGGTGGTTTGTACGTGAGTGAGCAATATTTTGTTTGTCACAATGTCGGTATGTACCAATGTGGGCAAGTGGTGGTTTGTGTGTCGCAATGTATGTAGGTGTGTATAGAGTAATTGGTGTGTAGCAATGCGCGCATATAATGGAATGCAGTGGGTTGTAGCGGAATGATAGGAAAATGTGTACACTAGGGAGAGGGACACATGACTGAGGGAATGTAGTGTAGAATGTAAGCTGACGATGATCCATTGCTTGTGCTAATTACATTAGCAATAAGGGGTAGAAAGGAATGTATGTCATTGAGTGGAATGGTAACTAGAGTGACGGATAATGTGTGGGTAGGAGCTGACAAAGGAACAGAAAAAGGGCGGCAAATAAAAATTGAATTGTAGGCATTTAGTTAAGCCGCGCAAAAGCGCGTAAAAAAGTTCACGATTACCACGAGGTGAAATGTATCTACTGACCAATTTGCCTAAAGGTTACAGATAACCGCCCAAAAGAATCAAAGTCACTTGGGTTTAGAGTGGAACCGGGTAACAAGCCGTGTAGAAAATGAAATTGACTATTTTTACTAAATAATAAAACACTCCTATGCTCTAAATTTATATCACAAATGTGCTTTCGGTCTGCCGACCGCTTAAAAAAGCCAAGTCGCCTTGTTTGTCCGAAGGATACGGTGATAATGAATGACTGATCATCAATACAAGTCTCATCATCGGAGTGCAAGGCGAGTTGGCTATAAATGTTCGGGTAATAATTTACCAGTGCTGAATTAAAACTGATGTTGCCAAGTAATTTCTTAACAGCTTTTGCCAGCTCAAAAACGAAGGGGTTGGAAAAAAAGGGATTGGATTGATGGAGGAAGTGACCATACTGGTAGGGGAGATCTCCAAAATAACACATGCTTCGTCCAGTAGAACGATGAGTGAAATTTAAGGAAGAAATGAAGTCAGGTAGGGGCGGATCAAAATCAATAGGTCGAGGCACAGTGAAGAATACCATGTCGGGGTTGAGGTTGGGGCTGAGGTGTTGGGAAAAGGAGACAAATTTCTCTGACGCTTGGCTTAACTTTATGATAAACTCTGGGTCACTGAAAATGACAATAAGCTGTGAGAGGACTTTGCAACATAAAAATATACTATGCTTAACCCATTAGTGCCCAACGTAGCCTAAAAGCAACAGTTACGTTTTGAGTAATTGTGGCTTCTCTGAATGAGATATTAATTTCGTTTTTTCAACAACACCAGCTCTATTAAATTTCACACACTTCCTGATCTCGAAATATATCTTTTTGGCATCAGGCAACCAGTTAATTGACCAATTAATTTGACCATTTATTTTTTTTGATAGGATTTTCTACCACCTTCAGTAATTGGGTTAATTGAGGTAGCTAAACCAGATTTTTGATTTTATTGCTGCATACACCTAAATGGTCATTGGACGTGGCATTCAGATGGTCAAAGAATGAACTCATTAGTCCAAACCAGTCAGAGATATAAGCATTCAAAGTTCCGATTGCCTTTAGGCAACACTGGGGCTGTTGCCCAAAAGCAACAGTTCTAAATGGGCTAGAAACCTCAGAATCATGTTTTATCTGACCGTTTTGCATCGTCTGATTGCTTTATAATTGAGCCAAATTGCAAATTCACTAAGCAGAAGAACGTTATATGCAACATTTGCTAAGTGTTGCTCTTGGGCAACACTGGGAGAAGCTGAAAATTTGCCCAAAATAGCGAAATTAACGGCTTTTAACAAAAGGCTGATACTATGTAATAGAAATCTGTATGCTGCACGTTCAGAAAGGCTAAAATATATAAAAATTGTTGCTTTGTTGCCTCTGGGCAACACCAGGACACCCCATTATATTGTGAGGCATGGCCTACCACACGCACGCCAATTTAAATATAAACATATTGTTCTTTCTGATATAAATGTTTAAATTGTTCGTTCAGCAATGTTAAAATAAACTATATCTGTTGCCTCTGGGCAACACTGGGATACACTTGTATTTTTTGGGTCGTTCAGAACTTGACCAGAGTCCTTAATTTTTCAACGGAACCAACATTAATTAAAAACATTATAAAAATATATTTAATTATGATTGGCATGTACTGTAATGGTATTTGCTATTGGTGTTAAAAAAGGTCTGTGCACAATAGGCAAGTAAAATTAAAGCTCCCTATAGATGGTGCAATATAACTTCATAGCCCCTGAACGTACAGATTATGAGTAGTAACAGTGTGGAGTTTTTCGACTGGATCAGGTGAGAGATCTAGCAATAGCAGAAAACTGACAAAAATACCATCAAGTGGGTTCCACCTGCATTTGCATGTCCTGTAAGAGTCTATAAACAACCTTCACTCATTTCTACACATTACGTCTATTCAGCTTTCACTTTTCAGACTTCAGGGACATTGCATACCTAATCACAAATTACTGAAATGACGAAAGTCTCCTTATAAAATGCCTAACTGTGGCCATGTTGAGCCTATCTGTGTCTGTAAACATCCAGTTGCAACTTTCAAGGGCAATCCATAACCTGCCACACAACGGAAACTTAACGAATATTCATTATTCACCTGTGTATAATTACTATTGGCTATACAGTATACCTACGAGGTGCCTATAAATCCACGATCCTTTTTCACAATCATCTAACCATTCTTTTAAGGAAAATGTAAACTCTGAAGGTCAGTCAGAGCCATTTTGCAAGCTCGGAGTTATGTAAATAGAGTGCGCTTCAATGCTTCAATGGGGGTAACGGTCATGTCAAGGCAGAAATCAGAAATGTGGCGTATCCAGTAACTCATGCAGTAAGGGACATAATTCTATGTTAACTAAAGTCCATTTGAATAATAATAATTATTACGATCCAGTTTTCTAATAGACCCCAATGGCCTTATCTATGAAGATTATCTGTCTTTTCAATCTACAGCCAGGGTCAGTAAAGAAGGTCCTGCCAATGCATAAAATTCCAACATGCAGTTTTATAGAAATGTATTTTGGAGCAAAATTTATCATGTTGAATCCTGGTGTTGCCTAGAAGCAACAATAATCTTTGAAATTTTATGCCAGACTTCACATCTATAGAAGTATAGACATCTAGCACACCAAATAAGGCAAGAAAAATAACCATTCTCGTAGTTGGTAGTTGAAAATATTGTCGCATGATGCTATGTAAAATCCAGGCATAGTGTTGCCTAAAAGCAACAGCATGGAAATCATCCCATATTTAATGATTATATATGTTTAAAGGCATATTGTTTCCGTCCACACGTGATATGAATGTCCAAGAACGTGAAATAAATAGTTAAATGTCATTTCTCCCCAGTAGTGTTGCCTGTGGGCAACAGTACGTTTTTTTTGAGGCTTTGGGTTCCCGTGAGTATTGCATATGATTTCCATTTCCATCTGTGGCTTGCTCAGTAGAATAAACCATAAATTCACTTTTAGATACCAAATATTGAGAGATAAAGTAATGTTTCCCCAAGGCAACAGCCCAGTGTTGCCCGAAAGCAACAGGTTCATAACTCGAAAACTACTGAAGTACCAGTATTGGGATTTTAAACTTAGTCATTGTGGCCCAGTGTGGTTCGGAAAATAAACATGTTATATAAAATACTCTGCCAGTTTTTCCTTGGGCACTAATGGGTTAAATTGTCCAATTAAGCGAATACGGTAAAAAATACAGTAGATATTCGATTAAATTCGGGCCCAACTAGAAATAGCTTAATAAAGCCTCATGGAAAATTCTACAAAATGTTAAATACCAGCCCTAGGTTATAAATCATGATAATTATAATTCATCAACTCAAACAATATAGTATCAGATACACACATCAAGAAGCTTTCTCAAGCTCTACCACAAAATGCTCATATGATCTGATAAAATTTAAAATGTATTAGACTGATTCAGACAAACAGAGAACCATCTATTAACCCCTTGAAACTGTACAAACTTGACAGCAGTGTGGTCATTAATAAGTTTTTGCTCCTCAATCAATCTCGGGCACAAATTATGATGGAAACCAATATCAGGGTAAACTTGCTTCCTACGTGCATTAGCTGACTTGGTGAAAAACAGGTACCAACTGATTTTTCAAATTCCAGCTGATGACCACGTATTTTAGTACCCAAGTACTAAACAACATTCGAGGGAAAAATAGACCCACCCACCGGCCCTGTGTCTGCAACTTAGTACCCGAATCTCCCCCGAAGTATGAGGAAACACTTGAATCACTGAACAACTTCCTGCATTCTCATGGTCGAGATCGTCTCCTAATAATGTGTGGTGACTTCAACGCCAGAACAGGCAACGAAAATAGCTCCCCAGGCACCAAAGACCAGGTCCTTGATGAACTGTCAAATGGTACCTTTTCTAGGCTGAGCCACCCCAGCACAGAAAGGTACAGATTCAGCAAAGATAGGATCTTGAACCAGAGAGGTAAGAAGTTAATTAGTCTGGCAACTGCCCACAACATGAAAATACTCAATGGGGCAACTATTGGCGACTCAAGTGGCGAATTCACGTGTGTAACTTACAATGGATTGAGTGTTGTGGACTACTTTGTTGCCTCATACGGACTCATCGCCAACATTTCATCAGTAACCACAAAGGAATTCACTGAGATCTCTGATCACAGGCCACTTCTCTGTGTGCTGAAAGGTATTGCTTCACCTTGCTTACCCCTGCTAGAGAACGTGATGAAGCTCCAAGACAAGCCCCTCGGATACAAATGGAGTAAAAGAGCAGGGGGTTCAATCGAAGCCTTCACTGGATTTCAAAAAGGCCCTCTAATAAAGCAGAAAATTGAAAGAATTTGTAACAAAGAATGCACTGCAGCTGAGGACGTCCACTCCCTCAACCAGTCTCTTGTTGGTATATTCGATGAAATAGCCGCCGGTTCGCTTGAAAAGAAAAAGCAAGCCTCCAGAAAAAAGCACAACAAAAACGTCTGGTTCGATGCAGAGTGTCGCAAAGAAAAGCGAAAAACTAGGAAGTTAGGGAAGCAGTATAGTAAGTACCCCACGAACCCCAACAGAGACAGCTTCTACAATCAAAAGAAGGTTTACCGGACTATGCTAAAAAAGAAAAAAAGGTCATTCTTTGCAGCTCTGAGCCAAAAAATTGCAGACGTTAAGACTATCAACTGGGCAGGTCTAAAGGAACTCAGATCATTCAACTCCAAACCAAATCCCATGGACATTTACGACTTGGCAAATTTCTACAAATTCTTCAAAGAGCTCTATGCCAAAAACTCCCTCCCAACAATCACGGTGAATGAGTTCAAGGAAGCATACTCGACCACAACTTCTGACTCTCAAAACTCTAGGACATGTCATCTCACTGAGGAGTTGAACAAAGATATCAGTGATACTGAGTTAGCTGATGCTATCCAAAATCTTAAGAATGGAAAAGCAACTTCCGAGGACTGCATTTTGAATGAATACATCAAAAATGCATCAACCACACTTCGTCAAGCCATCTTAAAGCTGTTCAACGAGTGTTTAAATCACGGAGTCTATCCTTGGATCACCGCACTTATAACACCACTTTACAAAAAAGTTGACAAGTATGACCCAAATAACTATAGGGCCATTGCAGTGAACAGTAACATCGGCAAGCTCTTTGCAAGTATTCTCTTAGATAGGATGGTCAAATTCAGGAACTTATATTGCCCAGACCCCATTAATCAGTTGGGATTCTGTAAAGGAGCTCAAACCTCAGACCACATTTTCACTTTGACTACATGTATCCAGAAATCCATAAGTGAAAAGAGAAACCTATAAGCATGCTTTATTGACTTCCAAAAAGCTTTTGACACAGTATGCAGGGAGGCCCTCCTTTTTAAACTCCACAATCTTGGCATCGATGGAAGGTTCTTTGAATGCCTCAAAAACATGTACACCAACTCAAGAGCTAAAGTGAAGCTACTCAACAAGGTCTCAGACTTCATAGAGGTCCTCATTGGCACTGAACAAGGTCATCCCATGAGTCCCGAGCTGTTTAAATGTTATCTGTTGGAACTGTCTTACAATCTTGATCGTGTGGATGGTATTCAATCTCCTGTATTAAACAACCAAATAGTCACCCACCTGCTTTGGGCGGATGATCTAGTCCTCTTAGCACTTGACAAGAAATCCCTTCAAAAGCTCCTCAACGAAGTCTGTAGCTATTGCAGTGAATCTTGAAAAAACTGCAGTTATGGTGTTTAACAAAACGGGAAGAAGATTAAAAGCCAGCTTTGGACTGAAATATGGAGTGGATTTCATCAAATCAGCCAGATGCTATTGCTACCTGGGCATCACATTTAACCTGAGTGGTAGCATGAATCAAGCCCAGAACGAACTTCGGCTCAAAGGTCTGAAAGCCTACTTTGCACTCAAGCGAAGTATTGACATCTGGAGCCTTGAGACGAAGTCTCTCTTCAGACTTTTTGACTCGCTCATTGCCCCAGTATTCACATACGGTTGTCCTGTGTGGTTCTACGAAATCAACTTTGTTAAGCTTTTGACCACCAACACATTGCATAAGGACCCAAGAGCATCAATGACCAAAATAGCAACAGATCAATCTGAACAAATTCACCTAAAGTTCCTCATATGGACCATGGGGCTATCAAACAAAGCTGCCAACTTAGTTTGCTGGGGAGACACAGGCAGGGCTCCAATTGCAATACAGACAATCAAACAGGCTCTCGACTATCTCCAAAGACTAGAAAGTATGAACATACATGGTCTAAGCACTTTACCCTTGGTGGTACATGCATTCAGAGAACAAGCTGATCTCTCCTTGCCTTGGTATGAAAGTGTGACAAGACTCAAAAGCGCACTTCATCAGGACCACATCCACCCAGACCTGGCCAAAAGTACGTTGGAAGATTCATTTCGAGAACTCTGGAAAAGCTCCTTGAAACTTTATCCAAAACTCTCTTTCTACCACAGTGTCAAGAGTGAAATGGGCTATGAACCCTACCTAGAAATCCTGAACCATACCAACAGAAAAAACGTGGCAAAACTCAGAGGAAGCAACCACCAGCTCAACTGCGAAACTGGTAGATACCTGCCAAGCAAGAGCTCACCTAACTATGAGTCCAGCAAAAACAACTCCATTTGGAGGAAAAGTTGCAAAGTGTGCTGCGATGTTGAAGCAGAAAGCCTCGCACATCTCCCCATGTACGATCCAATCATAGAAGATGAACATCATATTCTTGCAACTTGCCCAATATATCACCATATTAGGCTTCAACTGGAGGACAACATTAAATCTATGATAATGGTCTGGGACCCCCAAGATCTGCCGCATCTCTTCTCATCAGGACACATCCAAGCATTTTCCAATTACATCAGGAAAATATTCAGAGTCAGATTCCCTAAAACGAGGAGACGATTCATAGTGACGAATCCCCATCAAAATTTACACAAACTTTTAATTCGAACTATGTGACATATTTTTTCTTTTTACCGCGGGGTTTCTAAATTTTTGGGCTTAAATTTAAATTTCCTTAGCTTTTCCCACTTTGGGCCACCTTTAATGAGTTTCCTCTTTGGCTACCTTTCATTAATCTGAAATTTTGCTAAAGGCTTGATTGATACGTTTTTCCATTACCTTTAAGGGTCCATCCAATCTTCTGAACTTTCTAACTTTAATCTCGAAATCTTTCTAACTTAACTTTTTCTTTTTCAGGGAAGTCTGACATTACATTATGTAATTTGACTTAACTTATATTCTTATTCTTATTCTTATGAGGAAGAATTATAAGTAGTAAGATAGTGCATCGGTCGATCGAATGGAATTGGTCGATCGATCAACTTCATTTGATCGACTGATGTGTTTTACGCAGCTAGTAGTAGTAGGGAAACAACTATACTATCGCTAATTTAAACACGATCTATGTAATTTGGGACCAGTAAAACACATCAGTCGTTCAAATGATTTTGATCGATCGACCAATTCCATTCGATCGACTATACATGCGCCTTATTAATTGTTTCATTTAAATGCTTTTAGTTTTATTTTCAGTAAAACTGTGATGCAGATTGTGAACTGGTTTTTTTCAACGGTAATTTCATTTGCAATTGCATGTTATGTACAATTACAAAGTTTCGAAAATTATTCAATTAAATGTTACATTTGCATTTCACATTTTGAAAATAATAAAATATTCTACCATGATTTGAAACAGTTTTATTTGTTTTCATTTTTATTAGGATTTTAACCTACCATTGGGTCTGACGACGTCAGACAAGGCGCGTGCGCGGCGAAATAATGGTCAGACAACGTCTGAAAATTATCGAAAATGTCGATTTATTATCGACAATGGCGAAAATTATGTTTAACCACCCATTGTCGAAAATGTAATTCATTTGAAACAAATTTAAGGGGGGGCCAAAAAACCCCCCCAAAAATTTAAGCCCCTATTGGAAATTTTAATTCACCAGGGGTTTTTAAATTTTAAACCCCCCCAAAATTTAAACCCCTTGAAAAAAATTAAACCCCAAAAAATTAAAAATTTTTAAAAGAGAAATTATTTATATGATTCAAAAAAACACCAAAAAGAAGAAACAAAAAAGTACTATTTGGTAAAAAAACACGATTAAAAAGAAAATTTTCAAAGGCAAAAATTTTAAAAAATTTGGAAAAAGAAAGGAAAAAATGGCTGGTGGAATTTAAAATTTGCCGGGCCCTTGGGGCCCCGGGATTTGTGTCCGCATCCAAAAGCCACCAAAAAATTTTTTTGGGGGACTGGGGACCCAGGATTTTTTCAAACCCGGGAGTGGTGGGCCCGGGGGCCCCCGGGGCCCCCCGCACGGAAACCCACAAAAAAGTCCCCCAAAAAAAGCCATGCCCAAAAATTATTGGGAGGGTTCCGGGGGTCATGGACCCCCTATATTTGAGTCCACGGGATTCCCACCAGTGGAGTCCACGGGGACCCCACCCGCCGGCCCCGAACCGCCAGGGGATTTGACCCGCCAAAACTGCCCCGCCAGGGGGAGCCTCCGGACTCCAGGGGATTACCCCCCGGAAGCCCCCAAACTCTGAAATACTCCCAGGGGCTGTGGGGTTTTTTAAAGGGGCCAGTAAAGGCTTCAGATTCGACGATTTTTAAAAGGCCGTCCATAAAGGAAATGAAGGGGGGGAGCCCGCATTAAATTAACCCAAAAGCGCCAAACCCCGGTTTTAAAAATTTTTGACCTATTTTTTTCCCTCCATTCTTTGGGGTGGGAAAACCGATAAAGCCATAAAAAACCAAAAATTTTTGTTTTCCAAAATTTTCAAATTGGTTTTAGTTAAATTTTTTTCCAGCTGAAAGGGTGCCCGCAAATTAATATTAAAAAAATAAACATGCACCCCCTTTTTTAAAAAAAGGGGGGATAAAAAATTTAACAAAAGTTGATATTACCCCAAAATTCGGGCCGAGGAACTCATGCCCAATTCCCCCTTTAAACGGTTTCATTTCCAGACTTTTCACCAAAAAAAATGTAAACCGTAGCGGGGAAAAAATAACCCCGCACTTGAGTTAACTTCTAGCCCAGGCCCTTCAAATAAACTTAATTAAAAATTTTTAAAAGGAAACTTATTTTTTTAAAACCTGTCGAACAATAATTTAGTCTAGATAACTTAAATTTTAACCCCCTTTCATCATTAATACCAACGTTAAATAATTTTAAAAAAGTTTAGAGTCGTGCAGACTAATGATAATTTTAAGAAATACCAGTAAAATCGGGAAGATCAGAAACAGAGAAACAGTCATAAATTTTATTTTTAATAAAAAAATTTGAAAAACAATAACAATTTTAATAAACTTTTCAAAATTTATTTTAATGAATGTGTCCCCTGATCAAAGTTTTAAAAAATTTTTGTGCCTTAAATGAATTTTTAAAAAAAATTTTGGGTTGTTGAACATTTTAAAAAAAGCGGCAAAAAGCTTTTAGTTAAGGGTCTTTTTCCCGTCCTCTTGAATGAACTGAATTTCCCCCAAGCGGGGGTTCCATTTTATGTGTCCTTCTGCCGTCATTTCCCCACCCGTGTTCCCCCAGGTTGCCAGCGCCTCAAAGATCCTGGATCGCGAGACCCGTAGGGGGAAACCGCGGGAGCGGGTCTGTCACGTACCCCCGGTCCAAAATTGAAAAACGCGGGTAAACGGTGAAATGGGAGCCCCCTTCTTGGCTGTCCGCAGGTCATCCCCCCCGGGGGTTGAATACAAAGGTAATAAATTTTTGGTTTCGACACATTCAGAGAATCAGACGATTGTGAGAGAGGAACTGAAGACTTTGTATCTTTGGGGAAAACCCAAGTATTAAAGAATAAAAATTGTTTTGGTTTTGTAAGTTTGTAAACCATTGATTTATGGTATGAGTTGGAATAAATCGAATTAAATCAGCTATGATCACTAATTTTAAGGACACCTCTGATGTGTCCTTAAATTTTGTGTGCTAAAGTCACAAAGCTACTTAAGGATCGAAAAACAGTAAAATCTTTATTAAAGTTCGAGAATTTAAGAATCACGCAATTATATCAAGGGGTCACGCAGGCTAGGACAGCGCTTAAGTCTCGAACTAAGTGAAATTCCTTAGCCTCCCTAATTAGTCCTTAGCACGTCTATAGTGCTTGTTCGTGGAAAACCACGCGTAAGGATCACCCTAATTGGCCCTAAGGAATTCCTTAAGCTTAAGTTTACCGTTCGCGAAGGACCTCCTGGAAACTATTTTTACGCATAGGAGAAGGATCAAATTTTTCAGAATAGAAAAAATTTTAGGATTTTATAAGATAGTTTTGCAGCACAGTGGCCCCCAAAAATGGTGAAAATCCGAAATTTCAATTTGATCACTTTGACGTGCCACTGTACTCATAATTTCGACTTATATGACGTCAAAATGGTTGCTTTTGTAGCAGAAAGATTAAATTTTGATAGTACCAATTTTCACTTCATGAGCTCAAATTTGAGACCTATAACCTGGGCAATATGGTGGGGTGGAAATCCACCCCTTTGTCCAATAAGACAGAGGTCGTTCGAAAAAGTTTCATAAAATTTCAATCTGAATGATTTATTTCACTATTTATATGATTTGGTACGTTGAACAAAGCTCCTCTTTCGATAATATTTGTCCGTTCAGGATTTTGGGGTGGAAAATCACCCTTTGTCCAATATAGTATGAAATTTCAGATGATTAACAAATATGTTACCATTGAAAGAATAACGTGCCAAGGTGATTTTTGGCGATTTCTGTGACAAAATATTCATGCTAGAACAGGTTTTACCAACGAAAATGGCATATTTTCGGGATTTGGGGTGGAAAATCACCCCTTTGTCCAATATGTGGGTACAGGTCGAAATGACGAAAATCGATCTGAGGCCATAAAACTGAATTGTACGTAATTTTTCATTATTTCGGCATTGTATAGACACCTTTGAACAGAATTTACAAGTTTGGAAAGGTTTGGGGTGATTTTCCACCCTTGCAGAGACCCTGGTTTTGAAGGCTGAAATCTTGAATATCAGAATTCATCAAAAACACTTCGGTTACCAACAATTTATATAGAAGATACGTTTATGTGCTCAAAATTTATAGTTTTGGTGTCATTTACGTCATTGTCATTGCTTTTGTTCTGCGATCAAGAGCATTTGAAGATATTTGTGGAACAAAAAAGGTAATGAGAAGGATTTTCGTGGAGAGTCGGCCCACGAATTCTAGAAGGTTAGCTGTTCTGGTCCTCTAAGTAAGTAAGTAGTGATTGCTGTCGCAGACTGTTAATATTGCCCTCCCTGATACATTCCAATGGGGTACCCCGACATCACTTTGGCACTTCAGCAGTGCCACAGCAGTCATGTGGCAGGCCAACGCAGTAATGCTATGGTAGCATGGTACAGTTAACTGCTGGAACTTAGTACTCAACACAGCACTGCGATATGACAGAAAGTACAATGGCAGATTCAAGCTTCAGTCTGCATGGTTGTCTGATACTATTCAAACACTAGTAGCAAACATCAAAAATCGCGTCACTGAAAACCAGAACAGGTAGATTTTGAGAAGACCCAGTCACTGCCAGAGAGTTATGGTGGTGCTTAAGCAGTGCTATAGCTTCTTACAATAATGCGACTGCACAGTCGATGTTATATCATGACAATTCAATTGACAATAAGGCACTTTTGAAACAGCCAACAGGGCACCTAACTGTTATATCACTGCAAAGCTGGTCTGGTTGTAAAGCAGCAGTGCTTTTGCAGCACCACAGCCATAGTTTTACTGTCGACTGTGTATCGTATACCTCAGTAATTCCATAAATCTATTGGATTAGCAATTCACCAGTTCCGACGTCATACTGGCACTGCAACGGAGTAACGGTGCTGCCCTTGCATGCAGTACTTAACCACCGTTGTGCTATGTCACTGCCGCCACCGCAGCAATGATGTGGTAGTCTTGATACTTCTGAGTGGCTCTTCGGTGATACTGTTAATACTTTCAAATAAGACTGACATGGTCTTTCATGAGCACTGCCATTAAACGTCTGTGAAGCTGGGAGGCTGCCATGACCATTCCGCATGACTATGTGCAGCAAAGCTGAAAAAAGACCTGACACTGCCGTTTCACTGCTGTAGCACGTCAAATCTCCAGTATGTTAGTATTCTTAGAGTATTGCTGGGGCTTGCCATAATACAGGCTTACTTGAAAGTTGAAGCTGCTGTTGTACCCTCTATCTTTAAATTCTCTTATTACTGAGTTAGTGCTGTATCATAAATATGGCAGTAGCACTGCAATATGGAACTGCCGTGGCCCATAAGATTGCTATGGCGTTGCCCTGATACTACATTAAATTGCTGTGACACTGCTGTAAGACTATCATGAAGCTGCCGTTTTACAGCACTATGTACATCTTCTGCCATATCAAATAGTAGTTTAGATTGGTTCCAACAGTACTGTGGCTATGCCACAGAACTGCTGTGGTGCTGCTTAGTACCAAAGAGATGACCGGGGTGCCCTGACATCTGGTAAGCCGCTACTGTAAGTCTGCCAGAGCAATAACCATTGAAGAGAACCAAAACAGCTAACCTCCTGGAATTCATGGGCCGACTCTCCTCAGAGGTTCGAAAATCCTTCTCATCACCTTTTTTGTTCCACAAATATCTTCAAATGCTCTTGATCGCAGAACAAAAGCAATGACAAAGACGTAAATGACACCAAAACTATAAATTTTGAGCACATAAACGTATCTTCTATGTAATTGTCAGTAACCGAAGTGTTTTGATGAATTCTGATATTCAAGATTTCAGCCTTCAAAAACCAGGGTCTCAGAAGGTGCCAAAGAATGTGAAAAATCACCCCAAACCTTTCCAAACTTATGAAATTCTGTTCAAGGTGTCTATACAATGCCGAAATAATGAAAAAAATTACGTACAATTCAGTTTTATGGCCCTCAGATCGATTTTCGTCATTTCGACCTGTACCCACATATTGGACATTCGTTGATATACACTTTTCATTTGGTTGTGCCTCTCTTATCTCTGCAATTATCTGATAACATTGCTACTGTGCTTGTCTTTGTGCACATAGTTAATACACTGTGAAATGTGTACGGCAGCAGAAAAGTACAAGTTCTCGGAAGTGGAAAGTGATGGAAAGACCTTTATTGACGATCTGCTGGAGAAGTTCAAAGTTCATCGCGTGGAGAATGTGAAGACCGACAGTGTTATGCGTGCAGGAAATAAAGACGTAATGGCGAATCACCTCGTGAGCGCCTTGGTACTGATTGAGCGGCAACACAACTGGATCATTAATCAGCGTATTCAAACCGATGGATTCAAGGATGAGATTATCTCGCTGCAGAGGAGCCTGGTTAAAGCACAGCACTCTCAGGTGCAAGCGATCCGGAAGGGTATCTGTGAGGAGGTATTTGATGTGGTAGATGACGTGGTAAGGGAAAGCGTGAAGGAAAGCATCAATGAGAGCGTTAGGAGCTACAGCGACGTAGTTCAGGCTGAAACTGGAAGTGGAGCGGGGCAGAGTTCTGGTACTGTTTTCACTCCAGAGACATTGAAGAGGGTTGTCAAAGAGGTGGCAGTTAAGGAGGAGCTAAGCAGAAACGTCATGATGTTTGGTCTTCCTGAAGAAGAGAATGATGAAACACTCCAAGAATCTGTCGGTGAGGCTTTTCAGTTGCTCGGAGAGAAGCCCAAGTTCGAAGCAGTTCGACTTGGGAAGAAGAAGGACTCAGTGATGCGTCCTGTACGAGTGGTGTTATCCAGTGCCCAGACTGCTAGGAACATCATCGGGAAGTCTAGGAACCTGCGCCACACTGCCAAGTTCAAGAAGGTGTTCCTGTCACCAGACAGGACAGTTGAGGAGAGGGAGAAGCAGAAGAGACTTGTTCTTGAGCTGAAGAATAAAATGGAGGAGGAGCCAGAAAGCAAGCATTTCATTAGAAATGGACAGATTATCAGCACTAATAGGAATAGTGGTACGACTTGAATGAAAGTGGAAAAGTTCATTGGGGTTTCAGATATCACGCGATGCTTATTTGCCGCTTTTGTTAATAACTTTTCTTTTTGATTACCCATACAGGACTTTTTGGTTTTCGGGTATCATTTTGATTAGTAAACTATGAGCAATGTTTATACTCACAGTATAAGATTGGGCATTTCATTAGCTTCCGGGACTTATTTGTTGATTATTTCATTTATTCAATGTATGTTTTGTATTTCACATTTCAAAGCCCTTAGTGGTGCCCTACGGGGTTTTCAAACAAACAAACAAACAAAACGGGTGATTTTCCACCCCAAATCCCGAAAATATACTATTTTCGCAGGTAAAACCTGTTCTAGCATGAATATTTTGTCACTGAAATCGCCAAAAATCACCTTGGCACGTTATTCAGTTATTCTTTCAATGGAAACATATTTGTTAATCATCTGAAATTTCATACTTCATATTGGACAAAGGGGTGATTTTCCACCCCAAAATCCTGAATGGACAAATATTGTCGAAAAAAAGAGTTTTGTTCACTGTACCAAACCATATAAATAGTAAAATAAATCATTCAGATTGAAATTTTATGAAACTTTTTTTTCGGACGACCTCTGGCTTATTGGACAAAGGGGTGGATTTCCACCCCATCGATTTCTCGAGAACGGTAAAACATATACTCAAAAATACTGGCACCTACTGACTAAAATTTCATCGATTTTTATCGACAAACAAAAAAGCTGTCCAATCTGGGTTAAGCGCATCTAGCGCTTTGAAGGTTATGGTCGGGATTAGGGTCAGGATTTGTTAGGTTTAGGGTCAGGATTAAGGTTAGGGTTTTGGTTAGAGTCTCGGTTAGGTTTAGGATAGAGAAAAATTGACCTTTGGATCTGTGACGTCACTCAGCCCCGTTAATATCGGAGACCTACCACATAGGGGGAGGGGGTGTTTGGCCAAATGCGGACGTCCGCAATTCATGGAAATTTTGAGCGATTTGACGGCTATTTCAGAAAATCATGAAATTTCGGGGCCAAAAATGTTGTCCGCGAGAGGACTCTGCTGGTGTCAAGCGAACACATGACACTTTGTTGGCAACCGTGCTGGAGAAATCAGCTTGAATCAACGACCAGAAAAGTTACGATACTGTATCGAAATAAATGGGCGTGGTCGAAAGTCGGGTTGGGCGTGGTCAATGACTTTCAGGACCTAAAATAAACGAAATGCTTTCCTACGGTTTATATTCGACTAACCACAATCCAAGATGTATCAGGGCCAAAAATCGATTTTTCGTGTTTTTACCTGTATAAGAGTTAGAGAGTCAAAAAACAGGGCGTGGCCATGTGCAGGGGTCAAATTTTCGACTTGAAATTTTTTTGGTGGCTATTGAGCCCCTTGGTCAACATATAATCACTGTCTGAAATAAATTCGAGTAAAAAATTGACTTTTGAACCTCCCTAGTGCAGTTGTACTCCACCTGTGGACTCTGCAGGTGGACTCCACCTGTGGACTCCGCAGGTGGACCAAAGTCCGCTGGTGGAGTCCACCTGCGGAGTCCACCGGTGGACAAAAACTCCGCGGTGGACTCCAATCCCGCGACGGACTTTTTCCTGGTGGACTTTTTGGTGGACTTTTTCGGTGGACTGTCCACCAGTGCGCGGCAGGCCGAGCGGACCCGCAGCGGACCCACCACTCCGCGGCGGGTTTCAAAAAGTCCGCTGCGGGTCCCACCAAAATCCACCAAAAAATTTCTGGTGGACTTTAGTGGAGTCGCGGCGGACCACAGCAGATCCCACCGGGTCCGCAGCGGGTCCGCGGCGGAGTTAAGTCCACCCATTTTTTAGCCAAAATCAGAAACGAAAAAGGTACCAATTGAAAATGATGCCAAAAATCAAAAACAAAATTGGTACCATTTAAAAAGGGGCTGAATACCTGAACAAAAACGGTACCATTTTGAAAATGAAAGGATGTTACAAATCAGAAACAAAATGGCACCATTTGAAAAATATGCTGAAAATCAGAAACAAAAATGGTACCATTTCATAAAAGTTCCAAAAATTATAAACAAAAATGGTACCAAAACCGGAAACAAAATGGTACCATTTCTAAAATCGCCAAAAATCACCACCAAAAATGGTACCATTTTGAAATGGTGCAAAAAATCAGGAACAAAAACGGTACCATTTTGAAAGGATGTTAAAAATCAGAAACAAAATAGTACCATTTGAAAAAAATGCTGAAAATCAGAAACAAAAATGGTGCCATTTCATAAAAGTTCCAAAAATTATTAACAAAAATGGTACCAAAAACCGGAAACAAAAATGGTACCATTTCTAAAAATCGCCAAAAATCACCACCAAAAATGGTACCATTTTGAAATGGTGCAAAAAATCAGGAACAAAATGGTACCATTTTGAAAGGGTGTTAAAAATCAGAAACAAAATGGTACCATTTGAAAAGATGCTGAAAATCAAGAAACAAAAATGGTACCATTTCATAAAGTTCCAAAAATTATAAACAAAAATGGTACCAAAACCGGAAACAAAATGGAACCATTTCTAAAATCGCCAAAAATCACGAACAAAAATGGTACCATTTTGAAATGGTGCAAAAAATGAGGAACAAAAATGGTACCATTTTGAAAGGATGTAAAAATCAGAAACAAAAACGGTACCATTTGAAAGAGATGCTGAAAATCAGAAACAAAAATGGTACCATTTCATAAAAGTTCCAAAAAGTATAAACAAAAATGGTACCAAAAACCGGAAACAAAAATGGTACCATTTATAAAAATCATGACCAAAAAAATGGTACCATTTTGAAATGGTGCAAATCAGGAACAAAAAAGGTACCATTTGAGAAAAAAATGCCCATTTTTGCACTAAGAATTAAGCCCCCAAAACCCCCTAAAACACCCCAAAATTAAACCCCCTATTGGCGATTTTCTATATCCACCAAAATTGAGGGGGTTGGGCCCCCCCCTCAATAGGGGCCATCCAAAAAGGACGTCCGCAAAATTTTGGATATTTTAGACCCCTCCCTCCCCCTTGTCCGCAACCTGCATCGCCATTGTCGATAATGAATCGCCATAGTCGATAATGAATCTCCATAGTCGATAATGAATCGCCATTGTCGATAATGAATCGCCATTGTCGATAATGAATCGCCATTGTCGATAATGAATCGACATTGTTGATTATGAATCGACATTGTCGATAATGAATCGAAATTGATGACGATCAATCGAAATTGTCGACAATGAAACCACATTTTCGACAAGAATTGACAATCTCGACAATGAATTGACATTTTCGCCATTGTCGATAGTAGTTCGATATTGTCAATGATAAATCGCCATTGTCGATAATGAATCGCCATTGTCGATAATGAATCGCCATTGTCGATAATGAATTGTCATTGTCGATAATGAATCGCCATTGTCGATAATGAATCGCCTATGTCGATAATGAATCGCCATTGTCGATAATGAATCGCCATTGTCGATGAATAATCGTCATTGTCAATAATGAATCGCCATCGCCGATAATGCATCGAAATTGACGATGATGAATCGACATTGTTGATCATGAATCCACGTTGTCTGTCGGTAATGAATCCACGTTGTCGACAATGAATCGACAATGCCAAAAATGAATTGACAAAGTCGACAATGAATCGCCATCGTCGACAATGAATCGCCACTGTCGACAAGCATCATTAGTGTTACCATTTTCGACGAAGGATCGTCATCGCAACCCCTGTCGATCAGGGTGACAATGTCATCCATTGTATCTGTCAGCAATGTCGAGAAATAAACAACGACTTGTCATTCGATCATTTTCCCTAGAAGTAGTATTAGTACAGTGCACTTTTGTCAACAATGGATCCACTGTCGACAATGTGATCATTGTCGACTATGGCGATTCATTGTGTACAATCGATTCATCATCAACCTTGCTAACAATTAATTGCCAATGTCGACAATGGATTCATTCATCGCAATTGTTGATAACGTATATCTGACGATCGCCATTCGCCAATGGTGATCGTGAATTTTTGACGAGTCTTAGTGGTATCATTTTATTTTTGCCACTCAACTGTAGACAATGATCCTTGTGTCAACAAGGATCGCCATTGACAATCCATAGTCCATACCATTGTAGACATTGGTGATTGACAAAAATGGATTAATTAGCATTGTAATTGTCGACTATAAAAATCGCCTTCGTCATCTTGACTGTCGATAATAACATTTTTTAAATTCGCTATTAGTATTACCCTTTGCTTCATTGTTTAACTTAACTTATTATGTACAAAATAAAACACTCGTAATTTACAAAATTTGCAGCTCAACAGTCAAAATTGACATGTCAACTTCGTAAGTTCGTATTTAATAGGAAAATGTTGCTAAATGAGATGGCATAGATCCGAATCCTGAATAAGGGTTGTCTCCAGTCAAACGCCAGTCAAACTGCGACGTGGCAGTTCCGATCCCAGAAACCGGCACAACCATTGAACAGTGATACACTCTCAGTACTGACATAAAAATATGAACGAGTGCCGTTACCAGTATTGAACCAATGGAAGTAGTAGACCGGCGTTTTAGATACAAATATCTGGAGCCTCAGTGATTGGTCTATGCATTTTGATGAGGGTCGCTTGATGGATTGCCACGGAGTAACATTTCGTAAAATTCGCAATTGCATATCACGAAACTATAATCGCAAATTAAGCACATCTGATATCTCGATTTCTCTTATCCATCACAATACAACAGGCGACAACATCATGAATTTAAACAAATCGATACATAGCGTACGACTGCAATTATCATATCATAGTATCAGAAATTTTCAACATAATTCATAATTTCAAACTAAACTTAACTGTTCTTCAATCTCATTATACGCGAACAAAACTTTTCTCATAAACTGTATAATTTGCTATACAAATTTTGTTAATGCAGAAATCGAATTATATAATTCTAACATCAACAATTAGTTATATCCAACATATTATCAAATAAGTTATCTATAGAATAGAACAGGGTTTTTCTTAAATTTTGGAATGATTTTATTTTATAATTATCTCAACTTCACAGGGTATTTTCATCACAATATTTCATATGAAAATAACGTTAATTTGTTCAGTGGTTTAACATAATCAACTTGGTCAAATGCCACTGGGCTTGGTAGTTTTGAACTTTGTTGCAAAAAGAAACAATCAAAATATCATATAACAATATAATGATATGTCCCAATATCAAATCACATTGCAGTGTTTTGAACTGTCAAGCTCACATGACCTTTATTTTCAAATCAGACAATTTGATTTGTTTCTTTGTTAATTGAAAATAAATTTCAGAATATTCTAAAAATTTTATTAAATCTTCACATTGAAAAAGGCATAAAGAAATTTTGTCGGAGAAATCTCTTTGTTTCAAAAAAGCACAATAAGTCTATCTACGGATCTAAGTTTTTGAGAAAAATCAAAATAAATACAGAAAATTTTTATGCTATAACATAAACTAGAGTAGAAGCAATTCGTCAAAACCCAGTGAATGAGGTGAGCTGGAGGTCACTTTATCATACGACCGTTGCCATGATTACGCGATAAGGTTCAGAGGTTGCCATGTATTATATCTCCAAATAATCGCCAGATCTCAATAATTAAACACGATAATCTATTATTATCTAGAAAGAAAGAACAAAGATTCCTGAAATTAATTTTTCAATAGATAGGTCTGAATGCTATTACTGTATTTTAGAAACATTTTACTTGAATCATTATTATGAATATATCTTTAAACAATTGAAATAACATATTATATATCAAACAGACTTTATGTAAGATTATAACTCAAATCTCTAGAATTTATTACTACTAAATAACTATAACAAAAGACTATAGTTTCAATAAATAGGTCGCACACTACTTCAAAACGTTGTTTTAACTATAACCTTCGCAATTCATCATCTTCGTTACCATCGCCATCAAAAAACATATACGTCATCGAAATGTACGTCATCATCAAAAAATAATGTATCATAATAATATATGGGAATCAAAGCAGAATATAATAAATAAGAACGTATGTTAACATATTACATCATCATGTGTTACGCAGGTGTTGTGACATCTGAGAATGATCCTGGAATCTGGAATAATATTTCCACACGTCAGCCTTTTGTATTTTGTACGTACGTGAGACCAATTTAACAGAATAATCACGTACGGTCAGGGTGCGTGCGACTTGGAAATGAATAACACATTATCAGTATGTCACGGCAACTGAGTCATTGATATGCACATCGTTTACCTACGCTTGCTGCATACATGAGCCACGGATGCCTCAATAAATGATGTCAAATAATTCATGCAAGAATCGGCAGGGAAAGTTAACTCAATATATATTGGTCTGCCAGCCCGGAAAGAGCCAAACAATATCATATAAAAATAACGATCTCTGCAAAGGCATCCGGTAGGTTTCAGTGCAAAATAAAACAATGAAAAAATGTCTTACGTAGTACACAATCAAAACAATAATTTCAAAGATCAGAGTCACTTGTTTGCGGGCTAAATACCTCTTTCTCTCATCAAACATCTTCCTTTTCATCCTTCTTCTTCTCTTACCGGTATGTCATGTCCTTCTCAAATGTAGGTTGGTGGTGGTTGTTGCTTGTTACTGTGTGAATGCGACGTGCCTGAGTCAAAAGGGTACATATAATAATCAAGGGTAAGACGGTCAGTTCTCGACAAGAATAAAAACAAAGAAATTCTACTTGAATTCATGATTCATTCAACAGAAACAAAGGGTAATGCTTTAAGATGAGTAAAGATACTCACTGAGCGTGCTTGAAGTCGGAGACTAGTTGAGGGGCTGTGAAGTACTCCATGGTGGGACTGGTCTGCATGTCGTGGTGGTAGCCCTAACAAGAGACAAGGGTTACAGCAAGGAGGGGACAAGGGTTACAGCAAGGAGGGGTCAAGGGTTACAGCAAGGAGGGGACAAGGGTTACAGCAAGGAGGGGACAAGGGTTACAGCAAGGAGGGACAAGGGTTACAGCAAGGAGGGACAAGGGTTACAGCAAGGAGGGGTCAAGGGTTACAGCAAGGAGGGGACAAGGGTTACAGCAAGGAGGGGACAAGGGTTACAGCAAGGAGGGGACAAGGGTTACAGCAAGGAGGGGACAAGGGTTACAGCAAGGAGGGGACAAGGGTTACAGCAAGGAGGGGTCAAGGGTTACAGCAAGGAGGGGACAAGGGTTACAGCAAGGAGGGACAAGGGTTACAGCAAGGAGGGACAAGGGTTACAGCAAGGAGGGACAAGGGTTACAGCAAGGAGGGACAAGGGTTACAGCAAGGAGGGGACAAGGGTTACAGCAAGGAGGGGGACAAGGGTTACAGCAAGGAGGGACAAGGGTTACAGCAAGGAGGGACAAGGGTTACAGCAAGGAGGGACAAGGGTTACAGCAAGGAGGAGACAAGGGTTACAGCAAGGAGGGGACAAGGGTTACAGCAAGGAGGAGACAAGGGTTACAGCAAGGAGGGGACAAGGGTTACAGCAAGGAGGGGACAAGGGTTACAGCAAGGAGGGGACAAGGGTTACAGCAAGGAGGATGACAAGGGTTACAGCAAGGAGGGGACAAGGGTTACAGCAAGGAGGGGACAAGGGTTACAGCAAGGAGGGGACAAGGGTTACAGCAAGGAGGGGACAAGGGTTACAAAGGAGGGGACAAGGGTTACAGCAAGGAGGATGACAAGGGTTACAGCAAGGAGGGACAAGGGTTACAGCAAGGAGGGGACAAGGGTTACAGCAAGGAGGGGACAAGGGTTACAGCAAGGAGGGACAAGGGTTACAGCAAGGAGGGGACAAGGGTTACAGCAAGGAGGGACAAGGGTTACAGCAAGGAGGGGACAAAGGGTTACAGCAAGGAGGACAAGGGTTACAGCAAGGAGGAGACAAGGGTTACAGCAAGGAGGAGACAAGGGTTACAGCAAGGAGGGGACAAGGGTTACAGCAAGGAGGGGACAAGGGTTACAGCAAGGAGGGGACAAGGGTTACAGCAAGGAGGGGACAAGGGTTACAGCAAGGAGGAGACAAGGGTTACAGCAAGGAGGGGACAAGGGTTACAACAAGGAGGATGACAAGGGTTACAGCAAGGAGGGGACAAGGGTTACAGCAATTAGGATGACAGCTTCTATCATGCTCAGATATATTGTATATGACCAACTTAACGAAATCCTCGGATAAATAAGTCATCTCAACCCCCAAGGCTACAGTTCTGCTATCTCTGACCAGTGACCAGCAATTACTCACCCCATTGTAGATGGTAGTGTAGTCCATCATCTCTGGAGGAGCAGGAATGTAGGCCCCGGCTGCAGCCGCAGCGGCTCTGTATCTAACCATGGGGGTCGGGGTGGCAGCCGCAGCCGCCATCACACCAGCAGCTGCTCCGTAGGCAGCCGCTCCGTTCAGAGGAATAGCAGTGGGGTAGTAGTAGACTAGTCCAGGAGCGGGCATCTGTGGGCGTGGCAGGGGTAAAACATGAGACGTTTTGCATTGGATGGAATTCACAGTTAATAACTTCACCTTGTATTGAAGTATTTACTATATTTGATTGTAAAAGCATCATTTCAATATCTCACAGTTTGATAGATCATCTGTGGTTGGAGGTACATTCGAGGCTGGATCAGTTGGGGAGCAGCAGCGTTGAAAGCAGCAGCAGCGTTTGAGGACCCAATGAGGACCGAGTATGAGGAGTGGGTGAGGAAATACGAACTCCTCACGGAGTTAATCATTTCCTCCTGACTGCACGGTATCACTTCCACAATACGGCTACCAGTGCAGTGGGGCAAAGCGGTTAGGAGGGGTTGAGTAATTGAGTTGGGATACAACTAAGTCACGTGTTGAGTTGGGTAATAAAGATTGACCGCAGAATTCAATTCTCCAAGTTCATCCTGCATGGATTCCAAAGAAGTGGCAAGGTTTTAGCAGCATCTCATGTTCGAGTTCCATTAATAAGTTTTATGTGGAAATCAGGTCATATAAAAGATACCCACCAGTCAGTGAAGAATTTCTGGTTGCACTCGTTGGAGGACCTGACAGCCTCGTCACTGTTGCACATCTGCACGTAGGCACTGCCAGTACACTTCCGCTTAGGGCTGTAGTGGATGTGGGTCCAGATCAGGGACGACTGGTAGCTGGACAGGAAGTTCACGATATCGTTCTCAGTGACGCTCTGAGACAGGCCCTTGATGTGGATGCAGTCTCGTGTGGGAGGCGACGCAGGGGGCTGAAATGGGACATAGTTTTACCTCATCTTGAACGGAAAATAGTTGGGGGAACATAGGATTTCATGTGAAATTCTTACAAGGCTTTAATCTTCGTTCGATGATATTCAGGTATTCATCCACGAGCGTAACGTGGCGATCGTTCCGTTTTTTCCCACGCGCGCGCGATTTTCTGACATAGTAAATGCTTTATTGTTGTGCTAATACAAACTTTTGTCATCGCGCCTCACGTTGAATTACGGAACTAGCATTGCTTTCTGCAAATTATGAATTATATTTTACACGTATACAACAGATTTCTTCACGACATTCAGTCTACAAAACTTTGAAGGGAATAAAAGAAGTGTTACTCGCACACAAAAAGCCCACATTCGAGCATAATATGCTAGTTAAGTCCAATCTACATCAGCAACCATTGTCCATTAGTCTAAAAATACTTCTTGGTACTCGAAGCAATGTCAAAGAATTACACTAATTCAAAATTTGAGGAATGCTATGAGCTGGCACCCGAAAGATTTGGAGTAATCAAAGAAAATTTTGAGCTGATTTCATATATGGACTGAAATTGTTCTTCTATCGAATTGTAGATTCATTTTTCTTTTATTGAATGCGCTATTTTGTGAACTCAACATTAGAATTGCACTTTCGCCAAAGAAATCACCCTTGATTTACGGCAATGATCATATGATTTTGTACACTCACATTATACTGTAGCAGTTGAAAACACTGCCAAGACGTGAGGCAATCGAACAATAGCTTGGCGCAGCATGTCGCGCTGTTTCTATGAGCAAACAATGCGTGAACCCTGCAATGCCAGCTCTGCTACTTTACAATGGCTTTCTTTCTCCAAATTCCAAAACAAAAGGCTTTACGGCTTGCTATATACCGTCTTTTACATGTGTGTGTGTCAGTCTACACCGCTTGTCAATGAGTCAAAGGGATTGAATAGTGAGGGAACGAATATGAACGGTCTATATATTCGAAGGATATACAGGGAATGTGACTTCTATCTGGAATGGAGAGTATGGCACGAATTGGTCAGGTAATAACAACCCCCAACCTCGTAGATAGCATGTTCTCAGGAGTTTCATTTCAGCGGAAGCGTTCTGCGTTAATTCGCAATTATAAATCGAATAGAGATCAATAATGCACGACTTCAAATGAAGTATCAGCCGCATATCATTAGATCTAAGTAATATTATGTGTCAAAGCTCTCACAAGTTCTTCACTACGGTGCGTTTGATTTGACACTATTGATTAAACGATATCTGCAGTTGTAATAAAGCTGCAAATAGTTCAGGAGATGCAAGCAATCTTAAGAATTTCGTCTGATAAGTAGATATTGTCAGACCTTTTGTTAATAGAAATACGAGTGCAGATAGAAAGCGTATAATAAGTTAGACATGAACTATTGTAAAACCCATTACCATCCAATTGTTTTCCTTCATATATAAGATCAAATTGGAGATTTATTGCTGTAGGATCATGCCAGAACCTGCTTAACAAACTTGATTTAATCCTTCACTTCTTGGGTAAAATGGAAACTTACTGAATATGCTCTGACAACATCCTGACAACACCCTGACAACACCCTGACAACACCCTGACAACACACTGACTACACACTGACAACACCCTGACAACACACTGACAACACCCTGACAACACACTGACAACACCCTGACAACACACTGACAACACCCTGACAACACACTGACTACACACTGACAACACCCTGACAACACACTGAGTCACTGACAACATCCTGATAACACCCTGGCAACACACTGACAACATCCTGACAACACACTGACTACACACTGACTACACACTGACAACACACTGACAACATCCCGACAAAACACTGAAAACACCCTGACAACACACTGACAACATCCTGGCAACACACTGACTACACACTGACAACACACTGACAACACACTGAAAACACACTGACTACACACTGACAACACTCTGACAACACACTGACTACACACCTCCCCCTACAACACCTGAGAGGGACACTGACAGCACCCTGACAACACACTGACTACACACTGAAAACACCCCTGACAAGTATCCCAACACTCTACACACAAACACTGCTGGATCTCTCCCTTGTTGCTCCACTGACAACACCCTGACAACTCCACTGACAACACACTGACAACACCCTGACAACACCCTGACAACACACTGACAACACACTGACAACACACTGACTACACACCTGAGTGAAAGCGCGGAGAGGGAGTGGTTGAGGGGTGCTACAGGGGTGACGGAGGGTGACAGGTACCCTAGACTCGTCAAACACTGCTGGATTTCTCCCTTGTTGCTCCACTGAACTTGTACCTTCCGGTCTGGAGTGAGCGCTGTGCCGGCAAGAGAGCTCGCTTCCTCCTCACTGCAAGGGAATATTGTCAAATTAATATGATAACTTTTGTTATATCAATAATCAAATTAATACCTAGTTTTATGAACGGAAGAAGGGTGGTAATCAAATGGGAAAATATCGCTGGAGATAGTGGTTATCAACTTTTCGTCCATATTTTTTGATGACCAACCCACCCCCCACTCAATCACCTTATATACTTCTTATACTAAATATTTCGTGAGCGCTTATTTTGTTTATACAAAGGACAAAGCTTTCCAGTATTTGGATGTACCGCCAAGTCTTGTTGTACATATATTAATGTCCTCCATTGTTTTAAGTTTCACCTCATAAAAACCCAAGAAGTTTCACTTCCCAAAAACACGAGCAAAAGGCAGGCCTCCAACCTACTCCCCGATAGTACACACACTATAATACAGTTTATGGAGAAGGTGTCTCCTTCTTGGGAGTCAACTAGTGTCTAATGCAATGTGGTAGACTCGGCATATGGACAATGGTGAGTGGGCGTGACACATAATGTACATTATGCAGGAATTCAGGATTGAAAGTGTGCCTAAACCACCCAACAAAGCCATTATATACTCAGCGCAGCTTTGCTGACAAAGTCCAATTAAAATATCCTATTTTAAACAAAAAGAACGACAAAATTTCCATGCTCAAACTTTGCATATTAAAATTTGTTGAAAGGTACTTTTAACGGGCCGACTTGAAATTTTACTCGAGCAGTCTTGAGGGAGGAAAACAGGCGACGAGCCACACCAACAATGCGAGTTGATGAGCAGTAGCCTCATCTGTATGTATATCGTATATAGTTGAATACAGCAGTAGGTAGACTAAAGTCTCAGCAAGTGTCCCGGGCTCTTGTTCAGTAGCTGGAGGATGACAATGCGGAATATACTGCGTGTGTAGAGGCTGCTTCACACCTACCTGACGTTGTGGCAATACTTCAGTCTGGTGTGAATGTTACACACACACACACACACACACACACACACACACACACTCTTTTTATATTCTCACATCCACGATAGAAGTTACAGAAGCTAACTGCGTGTGTACGTGTGTGAAGGTTATCATGCCTTTAATCAGCGGAGGTACAAAACGTACATTTGTTACAAGCCACTAATTACAGAATTATTGTTATAGCTCCTAAAATGTGGAAATGAGTTGATATCTATTGACATATTTATGCTACACTGTACAGTAGTTTATGTTAAATTGTAATTTCTAAAGGTCGTGTGTTATGAAGGTCAAAAGACCATTTATGACAGGAATATAAGCTGAAAGGAATACTGCTATACTGGGCCTTCTGTAATGACTTGAGAGGAATACTTACTCTTACTCTCTTACAATTTATTTGATGGGAAGATGAATATTTAAATACAGCTGTTTTCAGAAACCTTTTTGCAATCTCATAAAACGAAATTCATGGAAAAGCTCCTATTTGGAATCTCCTATTATGGTTTGCTCGTGATTTTTGAGAGCTACAATAACATTGAAATGTTTAAACTGAAGGAATGTGTCAAACATTTGATAAACGTCTCGCACTTCAAGAATGTCCTTTAAAGTCTAAAAAAGTGTCGTAACTTCTCAAGGTTGGTTGAAATTGGAGCACTTCACACCCTTTTCTGCTGTCCTGGTACGGCTTTACGTTTTACATTTATAGATCAGCAGACTCACCCAATGTAAATATACATTGAAGTTCTTGAGTAAATATCAGCATTGTTAGAGTTGCTTCACTGTTGGAGTGTATCAGCAATGAAGTCTGTATTGATGGAAGATAAGTTGCTTGATGTATCAGCAATGAAATGGTTTAATTTAATCAAAAGAACTGTCTATCTGCATTCCTAAAATTAGAAGATTAGTATGGTTTCGCCCGACACACACACACGCACCCAGACACTCAGCACTACATTCTTCAAAATGCTTTTAAGAGTTTTAGTAACACATCTCAGTGATGAAGCACCACGAAACAAACAAAATATGAAAAACAGTTTAATCAAAATCATCCATCTGTATGTCTTATCAAGTTTCTCATAAACTCACGTCAATTCGAGAGCTCTAACTAAAATAAGAAATTCCCGAATCAAGAAAAGTGTGACCGAATACAAACTCGATTAATTTTCTTAAAATCGGTGTGATACTGAAAATAAAGGCTATTGGTGATTCCAGATTGAAATTAGAGAAAATTATGATTCTGTAGCCTAATTCATTATGCAGTAAAAAGGAAAATGAGGCTTCGAATTGAGAAGCATTTTAACCAAAAATGGCATAAAAATACAAACTACACACGCCTTTACCCAAACACCCAAACAAATCCAATCTCCGTGAAACGTGGCTCCGTCGACTGAACCATTCTTCAGTTTGAAAAGTAATAGGGCTATTCAATTCTTCAGTTTGAAAAGTAATAGGGCTATTTCTGTAGTTCATGCATATCAGTGCACTCTGGCGCGCGCGCCTAACTGACTACCCAGCAAATACTCAAATAGTACATTCGATGAGACCTGGCGGCACCTAGATATATTATATTGTGTTTATACCTAGTTTGTATGCACAAAATTATAAATCCCAGACTAGACGACAGTCGATATGTGTGTTATATACTGTGGTTCAGTACACCAATGTTGTTAAAAATACTGTGTGTCAGTGCCACAAACTTTCATAGTTCTACGTCTTCCCAAGCACACGCACATTCTACACTCACATTCTAGACACGTACAGAGCAAGGATTCATTATTCAATATCCGGGTGTATTGTGAACACAGTGTAATAATAATAAATAATAATCAGAATATACTGTGTTATTTTACATTATACTTAACTAGTGTAAGTGGTGTACTATCTGTTAAACTTGTGTTAGACTAGTAGCAAATTATATATAACACATATCATATGAGAATGTTGTTGACATTTTTCTGAAAGTTTTCGGGAAATTCGGCATAAAGAATGGGCGTAGGAAAAGTTTTAACACAGACGTATTATATTGTGTGTTTAGTTGCTATGTTAATAATAACAGTTGTACAATGATGGCGATATAATATGAACACTTATAATGTGATCTTTGGACGGTCAGTGGCACCAAAACAAATTAAGTTCACCTATTAGACTGCATATTCTTGAATTGACTTGATATTGGGAAGCCAGAATTAACAGCAATGGAACTAAGCAACATCACGACTTATGGACTAAGGACGTGTAGACCGGCTATTGATTGGGCTTTAAAACATCTCTCCTAGCAAATTCTCAATACCATCAGAAATATGAGAGATAATCCAAGTCCGGGAAACGCACATTTAACTTTCTTCAGAATCCCTATACTACCTTCATAATATATCTTCATAATATATCAACATAATATTGCTATCTAATATGGAATAAGTGATGCAAATCCTACAACAAAGAACTTGATAACATTCAGAGATTCATAGATTCATGGATTCATACAACATCGGAGCTTTCAGGTGATTTTTGATGTGTGTTGAAATCCGGATTTAGCATTCCCAATTCCCATTTGCAAGAACAGCCAGATGAACTTTATAAAATTATATTTTATTGTTAATTGAAAAATAGAAAAAATATGGCTCCCCACCGACCCAACGTCGTAGGAATGACACTATAACTTCTAATTTTCTAAGCACCAACTTTCACCAGTGAGACTATCTGAGACAAAACATGGGGGAAACACTAGTTTCCCCCGTAAAAGACCCGGAGAAAGGGGGACATTTCCCTAAAACTCACTTGTAGAAGAAGAGGAAAGCCTCGCCAGTGCAGGTCCCATCAAGGTGTCTGAGTATCAGGACGTTCTCCTCATTCGTCTTATCTTCTCCCACCAATAACACCTGATGAGATCATGGGTTAGCTGTATTTTCATATTTCTTACAGAATGAACGATCACCGTATAATGAAGAAGTGACCGGTTACCAACGGGCCACTGCCTGCCGGTTTGTCGGTTTATTACAGTATTACAAACTAACAGAGTTACGAGATTGCCAGATATTAAAAATGGACTTTTTCAACCAACATTATTGCAGTAAAGACATAAATTGACATTGAGACAGTGTTATTAATAACATTTCAAGACAGCGTTATTTAAGTATTTAGCAGGTTTCTCCGATTGCAAAAAGGCTAAACAGCTCTCTCTCCCTCTCGTTTATATGTGTTTGAGGTCACAGAAAAACGAGAGGTTCCTCGAGGCACGGCATAGATTGTACCTTGCAATAAGAGCTAAAAATAGGCCGTGTTGTTGCATAGTTCGAATTCCATTTTACTACTTACTTATATTTTATTCAATACAAAAATAAATTTATAATATATTATTATTAACACTATTACCTTCAACAATTAGTTTTAAAAATAATGAAGTGCGTAAGAAAAAAAGTGACTTTTAACTTCGGACCAGAAGGACAGTCCCAGAAAGCCGTAGATTTATAGACACTCAATTAGGCAATTATTGCGGGATAGTACCTAGAGGCCACGGCCGCTTACATTCCACCCAGCGGGTGGCGCTAAAAAGTTTAAGTTCATGAAAGTTATGAATAATTATCACTTGTACAAGTAACATAATATATGCTATTATTTATATATAACATTTGTAAAATCAGTGTTACGAAAGCACATTTCATCATCTTAATGCTGTTATAAAATTATATTGGGCAGTAAAACACAGTACTACAGTAGAACGTGTGGAAATGAACATGTGTGGAAATATTATAGCAAATGGTAATTTAAAGTTTTTTCAAAAGTAATCAATTTGATAATTCATGTTTAGGATATCATGGAATATCGCTGCTTCCCGACTGCCAATGTATAACCGTCAGTGCAGTGAGTGGTACATCATGCTTAAAGTACGATTTGCTGGATAATGGCTTTACGAGCACCCATCGGAAGATAGTTGAGTTGGATGAAGCTCCTTTGTAGACCTCGTCCAACAACCCTCCTGACATCAAACAGACTCCAATCAGAAACTAGACAGGCGTCAGTGTCTCCACCTTGTGATGGGTGACAGAAAGAAGAGGAAGACCTCGCATCTTCACATGATGCACAGAAACAAGCGGGGAAGACCACGCAGGCAGATAGTATGCTCCCCATGATGAGTACGCCAATGAGTTGCAGCTGGTGAACTGTGGAAGTTGGGAGCTGGTGAACAGTAGAACCCTTCCAAGTGATGCATCAGAGCAACAGGAGCTAAGAAGTCCACTTTATCCAAGTAGAAGCCTGTTACGGATATGAAGATCAGACCAGTGACTTCCTAGCTTTCTGAAGATCTGAAGGAAGGAAAAGCGGCTACAGAACTATAGAGAGATTGTACGAAGACATTGGCGGAGATGCAATCTGAGAAACATGAAGACAAGTGGCGATCAGGGCTATAGAGAATTTATTTGCTTCAGATAAATTCAAGTTTAATTTCATTCAGATTTTTATTCTATTGATGATAATCGGTATAATTTTAACCAAATTGATATCGATGATACAAGGTTCGTGATTATACTAGAGGTATTTCTATCTACATATCACACAAACAGAAGTGCTGTACTCCGATAAGCTATGTCTGTTATGAGCAATAAGTACATGGCAAGAGTAAAAAAAAGCTCCATAACATAGAAGGACTGAATATTTTATAATAATAATCATACTTTAAGGCCTCGAAAAACAAAATGCTCACGGGCTAAAGCAGTGTCCTACTTTTTCTTCTTTTCTTTTTGATTTTTCGGCATCCTAAAACCAATTGAATTATTGGCATGTTGTGATTCCGCGTTAAAATTCCGCGGTATAATTCCACACAAAGATTCTACGGAATAATTCCGCGGTAGGATTCCACGGTACGATTCGATAGAATCTTGCCGTGGAATTTCACAGTGGCGTGGGCGGGCTTCTTGGCGACAATCCGCCACGTTTTTTATTTCAACAGTAGTTTTTATTTCTGCATCGTTATAAATAAATTGGTGTTGAAAAGAAATTTTTCGAATAATTTATTATGATATCAAACATAATTGCGGCAAAGTAAATTATTATTATTAACTCCCTGGAACTTTTGGTTCACAGCGACATCCACTTGCTATATCTATGACTTCGCTTGATGTCAAAGTCTTCCACTAGAAAACAATATGTATTAGATATTTATCAGTAACCAACAGGCTGAATTAATTGAAAAGAATGTTTTCATCCTTCGTATATTTTAGGTCATTTTGATCAATTAGATAGAAAAGTTAAAGAAAAATAGTGGTATGTTCACATTTTATCGATTCGTTATCTGCTTATCAGTAGCAATAAAATTATTTGACTGTTAAATTTTAGTGAAGTTCCAAAAAATTAATATCCTTGACACCCATAAGATCACCTTGTTAACTTGCGTACGAGCGTCATGTTTTTGATGGTATTACCTTCGTATACTGATTTTAGTATAATAAATAAGAAAAAAATAACATTCGGTCTGCTAAGAACGTTTGAATCTTTGTTCAAGCCTTCGAGAAAAAGGGATAATTACTTTATTAATTTTAATGCGGATTGAAATAATAAAGATTTTTCGTGTTCTGGTAAAATAAAGTAAATTTCGTGGTTGTTCTCTTCAAATTCGTGGCACAGGAATAAAACTAGGTAAGTAGGTATTCAATATGACATCTTCATATCGAATTGGGTCATTGGAGTTTTGGACAGTTGGTAAACAAAGATTTGTTCCCAAGTAGGTATCAACAAAAACATCCCATACAGCTTTTTCATGTTTGTTGACATGTTTTTGCCATGTACAAGCAGAACACATTGAGCATATCACGTTGTGTTTTGTGAGCAATGTGTTGTAGCCTGCATTGACACCAGCATACACTGTTATCTGCATGTGGTATAAACTGATTACAACGACACACAAACAAACACACACACAGCTTTTATTATTATTATCCTGTGTACAGTACATAATATAATGATAATAGTAATAATAATGATAAAAGACAGACAATTAAACACCTTCTCCAAGACACATAGTATTGTTTAGTGTAGTCAGGGTGACAGCTTGAAGTGCTGTACGAGTGTGTGCGAATCAATGTGTTTGTATGTATGTATGTTTGTATGTCATGTGTGTTTGTGTGTCTGTATGATTGTATGTGTCGTGTGTTTGACAGCAAGTGTAGAAGTAGACAATACCACAATAGAGTGCAGCACTCCATTGGAGAACACCTCACTAAACCTCTGCTGGCTCTCTTTCTGTTATTGTTCCCTATTTAAACACTGCTGATTGGGGGAACAAAGTGGCATATGAGCCTTACATTATTTCCAGAATACCTTATAACTACTGACTGAGAGCACTAGGCAAGCACTCAAACATAACCAATATCGGGATGGTTATGCCAGTCACGTTCGATGCTCTTGACCGAAATGCACCGCCGCACGCTGGAGCCTAAAGTACATCAGCCTCGGTATGCCGCTGAGTGGCCTCTGTATTCGGCTGGGTGGCCTCTGTATGCCGCTGAGTGGCCTCGGTATGGTTCAGCTGTCTCCTGAGCGACGTTTCACTGTTTCAGTGCAGAGGGTTGGTGAAATAACTGGACCAGGTTGCCATCGTAATATCATATACCTCCCTAGATATAGTATAAGATCAACACGCGCGGAAACAAGGAATCAAGGACATGACGTGCTGATTACGTTCAGTCTGACTGGAATTCGTATCACGGATAGGTATCCATTGATACTTTGATAGGTATCTCCTTTTTTGTAGGGCTACAAATATTCAATATGAACTGTGCTGTAAATGAAAGGCTGGAAATAGCTGTATCCGATACAATTAGCACTTGGTCGGTTGTTCGTGACTGGTATAATTATCGAGTTCGTATAGCATTATTACGGGCGCGTACAGGCACCCCACGTGACCATGTACGGTGGGGTTTAGGAGTTTGTTTGCTTCTCCAAATGTTTAACACATTCCGACTTCCGTGGTCTCGTACCAACACGAGTGTAATTGTAACTTATGATTCTCCGGAAAACGATACCTTCAATGAGTCTATTCTAATCTACAAAACACAGTACAAAGTTGCAGTGGCCAGGCATATGCCAGTATGCTTGGCCACAGTTACACATTAGGTAGTCTTTTAAAAGGTAACAAAACATTAGAATAAATTATTGTGATTGGTAATTGGTTGATAATTGATTAGGTATACCCATTATAGATTACTTCTTACTCCTGTTCCTATTCGAGTTTCATTCAAGAGCTCAACTCAAAGTGCGAGCTCCGAAGTCCGAACTTACCAGATTTTTGGGCCGGTAGTTTATCAATTTTCTACTCGAAATTCGGAAATGAACGATCATGCCGTGGTTTACATGCTCTAATTCGAGCATTGTATACATAATTACGTGTGTGTACAATAGATATACTTTTTCAAGTGTGAAAGGTGATACCTAGGGTCCGTAGGTAAATATACATAATACACTGACACCTACATGTAATTACACACCGTATTTCGTATCATGCTCCATTGAGGACATGATAAGATGATAAGATTAAGATGGAAGAAGAATGAAAATCTTCAAAACTGTGGTGGGTTGCTAAATACAAGACGGGAAGAGGCCCTATATGTTTAATTTTACGAATTGATGGTAGAGAAGCACTGACTTTCTTCCTGCTAAGTACCTAATTAGTTAATTAGTTAATTACGTGAAACATTGTATGTTACCTTTTTCATTTTAATATTTTGATCGGTCTATCCATTTTAGGTGGTTAAAGATCTAAATTCCAGTTGAACTAAATTGAGATCCAAACTTGTAAACAGCTGTCTGTTCTTTTGTTCCATTGTTTCGCAATTCACCCCTCGCAGTAAATGCCATGCAGTGAATCTGGTGATGTGGTCATTGAGTCACACAGGCATTGACCACTCGAACTGATGTGCCTACACTGGTTTAGACACCATTCAATGGGTCTAAGTGTCAAGCCGTCACTTGACATGGGATCACTGTGAAGTGTGTCTGCACACCTATTTACAAGTCTACACACAAGTTTACACACACTTACACTCATACCCAGCACACAGAAAACACACTGATCACTCTCGCATAGGGTAACCTGCACAGCTACACACGTTCCACGCTGCGTGTAGACGTACCTACTCCTGGGATTACGTTTATATGAACATGTGGGTACGTGTAAGTACGTGGAAGTACGTATAGGTACGTGTTAGTACCTATAGGTAGCATGTACGTGGGACGTGGGTGCGTCTGAATTAGTAAATTTCGCTCGGTAAAACTCGGTGTGAAATAACCATGGAGTGCGGAGAGTTCTCATGTGTCAAAATGTCACGCATATTATCAGCTCACTGACGCAAGTCACTGGAAGTTTATTAACGTTGTAATGCTTATCTCTAAATTATTTTTCCACCGAATTCTTATGAAGTAAAGAGGTGCTGACGGTACGTGATGATTTTAGAGAAACTCACAAAACGCATAAAATGTGTTCTAATGAACGTAAGGAGTAGTTTCAAGCAATGCCAATGTGAATGATTTTTTAGTACTAAGTAGAAAACTTTTCGAACGTTATAACACTACTTTATACAATCAAATTTAAGGAAAAGTGAGGGAAGATGATAATCTCATGATAGTAGAGCTCATAAAAGATGCTTTAATCGCCGATGCACGTAATGAAAAGTTTGTGAATCTCAATCGATAGCCTTTTGCTTGTTTTGTAATTGCAGATCGCCTCCTGAATTCCGGAGTTCTCGCTTTCTTGTTTTCCCTAAACACAATTGAGTCTTTTGGCGCTTAATATGTGTAGGCACCAAGATGGGCGAAGTGAATACTCAATATTCAGTCCATCAGTATTCGTGTATTTCAGAACTATTCTAGCATTTCATTGAATACGTGCGTGTCTACAATTGAGACCATCATTTGCATTGTATTTTGGTATTTTTTATAAAGATTATACATACAATGGTGCAAATCCATTCTCAAATTAGGTACAGACTCATGACTTATTATAACCAATGATAGTTACAGAATTCAAGTTTATGATAAGTCTTTAAAATTATCTACAAAATATTGCATGCTTTGCAGCTTTGAAAAAAAGAACGCATCCCTTTGAAAAGGTTGCACGCTCCATATCACCATTACTAATATACAGCACCCTACTACATTGCGTGTACGGGCACAGATAAGGAGATTGAAGCATTAACTATTCAGGGAATCCCTCCCTGCTGGGCATCACAGCATTCCCTGCTGGCACACTGCAAATCAGAGACTGGCCAGTAGGCTCCTGCCTCCGGAATTAACATACTGGCAGCGAGCTAAGAGTTAGCATATATATAGTAGTCTACATGTTCTCGGAGTGTAGGTATAAATTAGTACACAATGCATCGGAGAGGAGTCATGTTCTACCTTCTACTACTATTATTATAATATCACAAGACATGCAGAGGAAGACATGCTCTTTCCGGGTCTTACTGTCTAAAACAATATCTTACTGGGCATATTTATCATGGAACTATCACGGATGCTTTCGCACACATCATTCACGCTAACAGCCATATCTTTAAAAAAGACCCAAAATCTAGCGCTTCAATGTTTTTCAGTTTTTCATTATTTTATGTCTTTTCAATTTTTACAGCGTTTACTTTCATATAACTATTCACGCTAAGGCCCTCCGGGTAAAATTTATGTCCGTGAAAATAATAGAATTATGTCCGATAAGGTAAACTGTGCCCCCCATGGGACAACAGAACGTGTCCAGGCAATGGGCCAATGGGCATGTCTTTTGGGTTACTGCGTGTATGTTAACAGGGTCGTGGCGTAATGTCAATGATGCGGTAACTCTGTGGTTAAGGAGTAGTTATAGGCCTTCTTCTAGGATAGATTGCAAGCCAGAGCCCCGGATCATTCATTGAAATGCATTATATTTTGAAATTTACACAGCCCCACACGCAACTTGGATATTATGCTAGGAATATTTCATGGGAAATATTATTCTGCAGTGGATGACTAACCAATGTACCGCGTCTTGACTCCACCCAGAATAAAGTTAAATTATAGGTTAATAGGATCTCTAAGTAGTTAACTAGTTAAGTGTTGGTTGGAATTGGGTGGGTTTTTAGTTGGGCTGCACAGTGCAAATGGACATCATGAAATTAATTTATGGCTGAAGTTTAAACTTTTAAATGCCTATTACCTACAGTACTATCATGAAATTATTATTTAAATGGAACGGAACGCATATTTTATAGGGATTAAGACTACATTTCATTTTACTTGCGTTCTGATCATATTAGACGTTAAATTTTAAAGTACCGGAAATTCAAAAATCATTTAGAATCTAAAAACGGGCTGGTAAAAAGTTGAAAATTCTAGCATTGAACTTGTGATACGGATCATATACCACATACAGACAAACACGAAACAGACGACAAACATGAAACAGACACAGACCACAGACATGAAACAAACAAATAAACACAGGAAGAACAGTTGGCACCAACCATAAACAAACATGAAAAGATGAAACGAACACACAAACACAGACAGTTGTCACATACCACGTCCTTCTCACAGAAGTCCTTGTCGTGGGAGAGTCCCCTAACTCGGAGGATGTAGTCCGCTCCGTTAGGGACCACCGAGTTGTAGTAGTTCATGAGGGCAGTGCTGGCGTGGGACATGAACTCCTGGACCGTCGCTGTGAACACCTGAGGAGGAGAAGTGGGGGAGTTAGTAACGAGGAGGGGGAGGGATTTAGTGCTGTGACGAGGGGAAGGTGGGAAGGGAGTGCAGTGCTGGGGAGAGGGGGAGTTAGTACAGTTACTGAACGAGAAGGGGAGGGTTTCTACTGTTACTTCAGAATAATTGTGTGGGAGAACGAGAGGAATTGAAGGGGAATTAAGAAGAGATCTGGGTAGGGAGGAAGGAGTTTTACTTTTTTGAATCCATGATAAATGACACGATCACAGGAGGACAGGGCAGAAGGGGGGAAGGAAACAAGGAAGTATAGATCAAAGAAGGAAGGTAATAAATTACAGAATAAAACACTGGTATTTACAAACAAAACCAGCTGTTCTCATCGAACCCAGCAATTTCATGAAAATAGGAACTGGCCATGTTTTTATCTCACACTCTCAACAGCTCATAGTTCAAACAATAGCTAACTATCATCCATGGATGGACCCCCATGCAAGAATTTGTATCTCGGAACGTTAAACTATACTATTTTTGTAAGATTTGTCAAGTTCCACAATACTACCACCTACAAGTGTCTTGGACTAGACATTACAGATGATTAAACCAGTACAATAATTAGTGTGTATATTCACGCTGAACACGTAGAATGGGGGTATCCACGACAAAAACACACCACATCAACCCCTGATAATTCCATCACTCCTGCTCACCAATCAACCTCGTACGACCGGTATATAATAGAGTGTATCACAGCCATAGTGCATTGTCCCCAGTCCCAAGGCAGTGTGTTTTAGAAATTCAATCTGTAAAGTGGTTAAAACAAAAGTACCGTGGTACTGAACAACCGGCAGGTGTTAGGTCACGTGACACGAGGTAGGAAGGAACTACCACTACACTTCATCATTCACTTACACTGGTCCCGGTGAAAGGGAAAGTAGACACGCTAAACAATGTCTCTTGCCACTTGTCTACTAAGCAATGGTCCGTTTTACACGTGATCCCTCTCAAGTTTTTACTTTTTACAAATGCCCCTGTCTATGCAACGCTTCTTTTACACTTTTACACGAAGCCAATTACTGACAGTGACGGACTGAAATAAGTGTCTGACTGAAATATCAAACTGACTTTGAAAGACTGATATCGTTTGATTTACAAACTAACATCGTCTGACTGTCATTGTCAGACTGACTTTAGGTAAAGGTATCTGTATAGCTGAATAAATCATGCAAGTTACAACCCGATACTTGTTGAAAATGCTCATTTACCGAAAAAAAATCATCAATTTGATTCCCAATTTTTTAATCCCGGTCTGCACCGTCCAGCAAACACAGATGGACGTGGTTGAAGTGGCGCAGTTTCTAACACATGGGCGTGGTTGATGTTGGGCGTGGTTCGTGCAGTTTCTAAGACAGAGAAGCACAGCGTTCACTATCAACACACGTTGACCTTGACGGTAATTACCGTTAGAAATAATTTACTATTTTAACCACGTGTCACGGGTCATGTGACGCAGCAGCGTAATTGATTTGGCGAACAATGGCCCCGGTAGGTCAGCCCTGTAGGAGACGGTTAGCGCACCTATCATACTGTACGATGAGAATGTTACAGTACGCGAAGCCATGGTTTTGGGAGAGGAACAGACGGCAGAGTGTCGTTAATGCGACATGTTAACCCCTGATAATGACGTCACTCTACAACACCTGCGTAAACCATATGGCACACGTATACAATATAATATATACTGACGATATAGTTTTTATTATAATCGCGCGAATTATCATCATTCAAGAAGATTACATATGGACACAATTCTAACATTTCTTAATGAACAATATGAACTAATATACGAGTGTACTATACTATAGCCACACCCACCTATTGTAGTCCTGACCATGAGCTTAAATATATCATAAAGACTCTGAAGTTCGCTCTCAGAGCTCTAAGACATAAAACACTCGTGATAATGATGATAATGATATCAAGCATTATGATAAATTCATTGAGTCCTGTTGGTCAGAGGAATAGTAGAGGTAAGAATATTACACACGTAAAGTTCACTGGAGATACAATAGAACTGGGGGAGTATAAAGTACTTGTGAGTCAGGTGTAAAAAGAGAGAAAGAATTGAGAAACTATAGCTTCAAACACTTCATTATCATTGTTTGAGGGGAAGCTATCATTGTTCAGAAGTTTAGAGCCTGGGGAGCTATTGCTAGACGAAACGACACACAGAAGCCTGTTCATAATACCCATAGTTTTCAAATTTTACAGTTTTATGATTACTTTAGTACCTTGTACTTTGGTACCTTCTTAGTAAGATTAGGTACAGCTTTACAAAAATACAGTTGGTACCTTTTACTGTTATACCTACTAGTATCTTATGCCAAAAGCTTTAAATCAAAGCACCAATGTATGTATTTTACTCTTTAGACTTTTCTAGTCAAGATTGTGGCATTTTCAATATAGCAATCATGAAACCATAATTTCTGTCAGAAGTGACACAGTTTCATGAATGTGGAAAGAACGTCCTAATTCGAAGACATAATGTGCTAATATTTAATTATGCAGAGTACTAAATATTCGATTTCTTATCTGGAATAATGTGTCCGGACAGCCCATCTTCCGCCATGAAAACGGTGTGATGTAAAATGTAAAAAGTGTAACATGACCTCAGTAACGGTAATTAGAATGTCGGTTTATTAATTCCGCGCACTTGATCAAACTCACACTGGTGATAGGAACGGGAGAAGAGATAGGGAACGGAAAATGTGAAAAGTTAAAACGTCTTGATTCGCGGACCCCTTCTTCAGTTTTCCATGAATCATGAGCACGTTAGGCGAATCTTGATAATATTATCATGCTTAGATCAAGAGAATAGGAGATCTTGTACCTAAGAGTGATTTTGAAGTTTTGACCAGTCAGACAGGTGGACGCATGTACAAAGTAGTGTCTCTTTGTTGAGGTGTCTTTAATGAATGTCACGGGCATCTTAGCTCCTTAAGTTCTTAGTGCACAAACTGATGGGCAGACAGTAGCCACAAACTGATGCGTAGACTGTAAAATATGTGATGGATAGACACCAACTGATGGATAGACACCAACTGATCAATGGACACGAACTAGGTTACCGAACATCCAAGCACTCAGACAGCACATTGCACAAAGACACAAAAGTCCAGACACGCCGACTGAAAGTGACACAGGTCACACAGACACACCGACTGAAGACGCTACCGTCACTACGCAAGGCGCTCATAGTCTCAACGCTACAGCGCATCATATTGACTATTCCTCACACACACACACACACACCAAGAAGTTATCTTCATCTTTAAATCGCATCATTAAACTGCCTATTCCATCCATAACCCATGACATTCAGCTCAAGTTCATCATCGCATCACTCATCGGGTTGCCTGTTTTTATCTATTTGCTCTATTTCTCATACAAGCTGGCAATAACCGGGTGTTGCTGCACCGTGCAGACACTGTGGACCTGTGGTAGGCTTGTACTCTTGTACTATCACGAGGAGTAGCATTTCCTAAACACAAGTCTTTATCTTATTGTGTACACTCTCCCTCTCTATCAAAGGACATGCAGATGATAGAGAGTCGCTATCAAAGACAAGTTGTAGTAGCCGAGAGAGCCAGTCAAGGATTCGGTGTACTTACAATACCTACCGTATTATGGCAGTGAAAGGTGAACAGACTGCTGATTTGGCAAGCTCTAGGGTGACAGTTCAATTGAAGAGCCAGCTAACTGAGCCGGGGGGTTAGTTGAGCTGAATAGTTGACTGGTTCCAGGGTTATCTCACCCGCATTCTCTTACATACTTAGTACACTTAATTAGGAGGAGTTCGTTGTCAAAGAGAGCTCCCACCACTACTCCCTGGTGGTAGTATTATAACGTGGATACAGAGCCCGTCTTTTGCGGACAATTGCCTGTCTGCCATAGGCTGCGCGGAGATGCATTATGCATTATACTGGACCCTTATTTCTAATATATATAATGCCATGATGGGTCACGTTTATATGTGATACCAGAGTCATCATCATGGTGAGGGTCGGAATACTACCAGTTACTCAGTCACCCCCTTCTCTTACGTCTCAGAATACTACCAGTTACTCAGTCACCCCCTTCTTGTACGTCTTGTCGACAGATAAATGTCACATTACCATAATATTCTGATCTGATTACCTAGCACCGAGTGTAGCTCATATCAATCAGAACTCCAAAAGCCTAAAATTATATCTATTATCACTTCAATACTGTCAGAGAGTGCGTCTCCCTTGCCCGCGACGGAAAAAGCAGTGAACATGAAATAATGATAGCTGCGAAAAATTTTTGTTCACACCCTTCTCTTTTATAATTTGTCGATAAAAATATTGAAGAAACATATCGTTTTTTGCCGACAAGAAACAATTTCTCTCACTTCAATACGACGTATAATATTATATTGATTCTTATACGTGCAGCCGACCTACTTCAGTGGCCATTATTAGCAAGAATAAAATTATCAAAAATTTCTCCACCTCGGCTAAATTTCTTCAATTTTGTAATATAAATTCTACAGAGTAGAATTCCTCCGTAAGCAAATGGAAAAGCAGCCGATACGAGTGAGGAAGTGTCCTTGAAAGGCGCTTCATTTTTGGGGATGCCTCTAGAATGCGCATGTTTTAGGTAGAATACCAGTGCAACACGTCTGGGTGCGGGAAAGAGCCGGACCGTTTAATAACAAGCCACGGATAGAGAGGCTCTCTAGATGCGCTCTAAGGTTTCCTGAACCTCCGAATTTTAACTTGCGCATCACGTCCAGCATACCCTAACCACGATCAGCAATATACTCCAGCATACTCCAACATACCCCTACCATGATCAGCAGCAACTTATTCTGGGGAAACTCTCATGCTGGTACATTGGTAAAGTTACAGTAACTCGTTATAAAATGAAGTGGGGCCTCTCATTAATATGTCTTAGTTCACCTGTCCTGTATGTCGTGGGAGTTTATCAATTACACCTTCATAATAATTATTATTTGGAAATATATTCACTAATCATGGAAATTTAGGGTTAATTTAGGATTAATTATGTGTGGTGGAAGTGGAGTTATTCCTCCTGCACGGTGCACCAGAATTATGAGTTTTACTAAATTCATCAAAACTTTCTAATTTTATTTTAGGGGTTTAAAGTTGTTGGTTTTGATGAAATAGAGCATGAATACAAAAGAATGGAACAAGCAAAGAATTAATGCCTATTGAAAAGTTCAAAGAATGATTATTTTCAAACATTGCTGGTGTCAAAAAGTTTAAGATTTTAATGAGAAGTAAGCTCAACGACAAAAATTATTTTGTATTATGTAAACCATCTTCATTATGGGAGGTGCTTTTTGGAATATTTTCCTTTTCATGTAATGTAGAAGAGTAGTAGTTGTATAGCTTTTCCTTACTTTTCTAACACTCTCTACTCCAGTCTTGATTAAAAGAATAGCTATTTTCAAGAAATGAAAGAATGATAAAATAAAAGCCTTCAGTAATAGGCATCGCCATTGACCGGCAGCTATAATTATAGTGTAGACCTTTTTAATTCAAATGTTATATACCAGATAGACAAAGCATTAGGGGAAGAATTTAACACAAAATATTTTATATTTTAGGTTCCTTATAACATTCATGAACAACAAAAATAATTATTTTTTTCATTAATTAATATTATGCAGAGCACGTACTTTATCAGGCTCTACATAGGTTTTATATTTTATTTTCTCCACAATTAAACCCATGGGAAGCACTAGAGATGTGAGCTTTGGAGGACAATTTCTAGTCACGAACGGAACGTACTATTATGTTAAAACTAACCCCGATCGTCACCTGTTCCAGGCTTAGTTAGTATAGGGCACACAAGTTTAACACTGCGATAATAATGTAATCTATACGATATAAAAAATACATTATGTTAAATATTCTACTATTATAAAATTGTTATGATATGTTTGCCTTTAGATCTCCAGTATATATGATAGGTGGTTGTTAAACTGAAGTTTATAACCAACGAACCCTGGCTTCATTTCATGTGTTTACAGGCTACTTATCATGTGTGAAAACGGACAGAATTAAAAACAAGTTCGTCTTCTCCTCTCACCAACCAAAGGAAGAGTTACAGCGAAACAAAGTTGATAAAAGTGTACAGGAATGTGTGTGTAGTGCAGATGAAGGCTGGACTCCAGTCACTAAATTATCCGTGACGTAAAGAGTAACTGGGATTCTCTGGCAATGACATCGGATGAGAAAGTTCTCTCTACAGAAGATTTACAGAGTTGGGATGTCTTTGGAAACGAGTTTGAGTAAAACATAAAAATACCTCCTTACTTTATTAGGAGCTGTGTCAGGCGGGATGCGCCCAGAAAACATTGTGCTTATTTAAAGTATTTTCAATTTTCATTCAGTTCTAGATATTCCATTCTAAATTCCTTTTCTTTCCAACAGTATAAAGTACGTGATCTGAATGCCCCGATTGAAATATGTGTGTCTAATGAACAATGACCACATCAACGTCACGCTATTAATCTTAACACTTAATTAAATTTTTTATCACTATCATTTAATTATCTATACTGATCATGGTAAATATAATTTATATTAGGGCTGCATTATAATCAAACAACAGTTGTTACTGAAGAACCTCTTATCTAATCTTTGTCATTAGACTTCATTTCAACTTTTTAAGTTTAGACTTAAATTGATGATATTATAAGACATGTCAAAAACATTAAAATCTAAGAAACTGAGTGGCTAAGTGCCTACAGACAGAAGGCACATTACTAGAAGAGAATATGAGATGGGTACATAACTATGAAGTATGGAAATTTTTTGAGTGTTGAAAATTTTTGCCTCTAGTAAATTAAATTCTTCTGAAGCGGTCGCCTCATTGCTTCTCAATTCCTTAGAAGCAGTCGCCTCATTGTTTTTCAATTCCTCCGAAGCAGTCGCCTCATTGTTTCTCAATTCCGTGTGATCCTCAATCCCATCAAACGCTTGTAAGTTTCTCCAGTGTACCCATCATTACAAATACCCTAACAAGTCTTACTGGCATGGCATGGTACATGGTTCTAAGTCTTAGACCGAGAGAGGGAGACGGTACTGACCTCTGACCAGTACCATAAAATACCAGTTTAGCGTTGTAGGGGTTCTCTCTATAATATATCCTGCCTTTGTTTTATCTCCTAAACAATATATACCAGCAGCTGTACCTTTTGTTCTGTCGCGGAATTCCCTAAAAAACGCCGCTCAGTACGTTTTCCCCGAACACACACTTTTGAAGGACACGATACTGTTTAACGTGAACTGTTGATAAGGCCTGCCGTTTTGACAGAAATTCTATTTTCGGGGTCCTTTAACGTTTGAAAACGTTTAACTCCTTGTTTTCAGTCAGGTTCAACGAAATTCACAGAGAATTAGAACAATCCTTCATGATAATAGCACAGTTAAGTGTCATCATTTCATGAAACAATAGAAGCCACATAAGATGCATGGCAGCGAGAGAGACATTATATGTACGGTTTTAGAAAAATGTGAGCTATGATCACATAGTAACTGCGCATCCATTGATCTGTAACTACCGCACTTCCTTAGCAACCAGCACACGACCTTAGCAACCAGCACACTGCCTTGACAACCAGATACTCTACCAAGTTAGCAACCACCTCAATGCCTTAGCAACCGATAAGTTGATATCGGTTGATATGAGACAGGACATACTGTCATAGAGACTGCCAGGTAGGTACGCAAGAATGTAGTGAAACTGTTGAGTAAACCGAACCACTTGCCCACTGGAGGACATCAGAAACAAGAGACAATGAGCCAGTCCCAGACTACACAGTCCTCTAACGAATCATAAACTCCCAAAGGCTTCAATCAGACCGCAAAGGAAGTCAGTCTCCCTTCACCTAGCTGGATAACTGTATGGGGTCTAATTCAGCAACCATTGACCACAGTGTCACGGCATCCCAACACCACACATTTCACAAATTATCAGAGCTCTCCGCAGTGGAGAGAGCTGCTACCGCCTCTTGCGTAAGCCATGTGGATTTCACACCGAAAACACTTCATACAACTCACCTTTCTACCTTAGAAGCATGGGGTCTGTGGATTTCACACCAAAAACACAACTCACCTCGATGTATCTGCTGCCGAGGTGGTGTCGGTGACGCTGCAGGGCCATGTCTCGGTGTTCTTGAGACACGAATCTGACGTACGCTAGTCCGTTTCTCCTGGTTCTGTGGGTTGAGACACAGCACAACCCCACCTCTGAAACAGACAACAGTGGGTTAGTTCTGTGGGTTGAGGCACAGCACAACCCCACCTCTGAAACAGACAGCAGTGGGTTAGTTCTGTGGGTTGAGACACAGCACTACCCCACCTCTGAAGCAGACAACAGTGGGTTAGTAATAAAACACTGTAATTGCCAAGTTCCACAACAGTGGGTTAGTGAAAGGTTTTAAGGTTATAAGGTTAAAATAATAGGGTAAAACTAGGATTCATATCCAACTATCTGATATTTTATAACCTAGTTGCTGTTAAAACCAATGATTCCAATGCCTACATGGCAAACGTTGCCTCAGATAGGATCCCATTGCTTATGTGATTCAGTGCACGTTTCTCATGAGATTCCTACTGACTAACGGTTTATTGACTGATGAAGGGCAGGTGGGCGGAAGTCTTTCATCTTGGGTTATGGGTGTTACCAGATGAAGGAATAAGGGTTTGTCATTTGGATTTCGTGACCGGATGATTGAAGGGGGATGGTTATTCTCGGTATTATCACCATTAATCTCTTCAGATTAATTTCCAAGAAATATAATAAAATGGAGGACAAGGTATTTTTCCGGATAACTTCACTCGACTTTTCAGCACAATTATTTTCATAGCTGATGACTTGATGAGTTGTACGAATCTTAACAGGTTTAATGATGGAAATCACAATAATAGCTTAACGACAGGGTAATGAGCCGTGCCTCGCTAATCACAGCAATTAAGTGTAAGCTAGTAATGACCAGCAGCAGCAGCTCTGTATAGATGCCTGGCATTCCCAAGAAGAGGATATATAGACCTGAATACAAACAGAGGAGAACCTGAATACAACCCCGATATAGATTATAAACCTGAATACAACCCCGATATAGATTATAAACCTGAATACAGCTCAAACAGAGGAGAACCTGAATACAACCCCGATATAGATTATAAACCTGAATACAGCTCAAACAAGGGAGAGATGAACCTGAATACAACCCCGATATAGATTATAAACCTCAATACAACTCAAACAGAGGAGAGATGAACCTGAATACAACCCCGATATAGATTATAAACCTGAATACAGCTCAAACAGAGGAGAGATGAACCTCAATACAACCCCGATATAGATTATAAACCTCAATACAACTCAATGATAATAGTTCAGCAGACCAACATTATATTTTAAAACTAGAAACACCTATGCAACGAAAACATAAAAGAAGCCTAGGCTCAAAATAAAAACATCTAAAGGCCAAAAAGAAGCAGCCTGGAGAGACATCAATGAACAGCTGACAAAGTGAGATAAATTATTCAACTCTCTTGTTCAGTTTCAGGCCTCTGTTTTAGGATTATAAATTGCGTTTTCACAAGCTTCATCTGAATGTCGATGCTTTACCAGATAATTATAAGGGAGAACCGTATAATGTGCACAGAGCATCTTAAAGCTTTATTAAAGCTGTAAATTTGTTTCCTAATGGTTTGGCGTCGTCAATCTTCTTGAGGTTGATAAATAAAATTTATGGATGCTTGTATTATTTGACCTCCGCCATTTCATCACTTCTAGTTCATCATTGATACAAAGTTAGATTGATTTAAATCACCCTCGAGTTATTGCCTGCTACATCACGACTTGATGTGGAAATGTGCGTGTATTGAATCGGTGTAATAATACATGTACAACTTCGCGGCTAAGGAAAAAAGGGAGGGGCGGATTCAACTTTGCTATTATTATTAATATGATCATCATAAGACAGTGCATCATCGGACAGTGGCTTTTGTACTAATAATCCTGTTGATAATCGGGTGTAGTAGGAGGTAGTGAGTAACGCACATTTCTAAAATTTACACCTATCACTAAAATACATGTATATTAGTATATCTATTTGCAATTATCTACATGGCAATTTACATAATATGTTGCGTGTATCGGTCTGAATCACTTTCATGTGATTGGGGCTTGATTTAGTGGGTCATTTTCCTGATCAGATATTCAAAGTTACATCTCTAGTAAAGTGTAGAAAGCCTGCGACATTATTCAAGCACATAATATGGATCGTCGAACACGACAAAAAATAGGCGGTTCGACGTGACCATTCTTATAAAACTCGAAGGTTTATGAAATCACTTTGTCACTCGCCAGTTTTTCGAGGGAGTTATCCGATGATTTAGGAGTGAGTTTTATGTTTTTTATGAGAAATATGTTCGCACATTCCCTCACCATACACCACAACATACTGCCTCACAAACTATAACAGTTTATTAAGGCTTGTCATCGTTGATAGAATATACTACTTCTATACTTATGCCGTGTAGTGGGGGATCACTGAACTGATACTCTGCAAACACAGGGCATACTGATGATAATTTAATCATGTCAAGCTACTGATCTACTACCATGCAGCTTGAGATAGGTAAAAAGCCCGGATACTTTTTAATTATAAAGGTGGTTCGATTAACGTTTCATAGCAGAAAGTAATGTGGGAACTTATATAAATGCTAATATGTGATGCTAATATTATGTGATGCTAATATGTGATGGTATCCCATGTTAAAAACACACTATCCATTCAACAGTTGGTATTCAATACCTACAAGTAATTATATTTCATACCATGAACTGTTGTGAGTGCTACTATTTCTACTACTTCAACTACTTTTGTTTAAACTATGGTAGGTACATCAGTACGGCAACTCGAATATAGATAATTTAATATTTGACTTGAACATTAGGAATATATAATTATATATCAAGATCTATAATCCTAACCAACAACAATATTAATAATTATGTTTAATTGAAAGAGTTGGCGCATAGTTAGGTAAAGTTATTAATAATAGTACAATTTGTCCCTATATTATATTCACTTCATTCAGCACGTCATTCAGCCTAGTAGACAGTACAAACCACAGTTCATGTTTATTCTAGTTATTACCGCCCGATATCGAGAGGAAGCAGTAACTTGTACAGACTCGGTTTGCAGATGCCAGTCATCGCGTATTCCTCAGATTCTATCACTCCTCCTCCTCCTCCTCCTCCTTCTTATTCGTCTACTCAGTGTTATGTTCGGCGTAAGAAGGAGCGGCGGAGTAGCAACACACATATTAGCATTTTTAACTAAAATATTACACCCATTATGTCGGACGTGGTCATATGGCCTTGTAAAGCTTACTCCCTGGCCTTGTAGAGCTTGGTTTATAATAATTTAACCTGCTTATATTGCACATAATATATATTATAGCGAAAAATTATCTTAAATATTCTGCTACAAGCTTAAAAGGAGTTGAAATTCCCGGCCGAGAATAAATAGACAGCTAAAAAACGTGACTTACCATAATTTAAATACATCGGCGAGTTACTGTGGATAATTCTGTCTATCACGCAAGGAACAGATGAATTCTAAGGAAAGACAGAAAAAAAAACATGATCTGAAATAAATCCAAGAGACTTAGGTATCTGGTATAACTTTCAAACTTTCGAGAGATACTAAAGCATGTGGAGTAATGCAATTTAAAGAAGCCTGTGCAAGTCAAAAAGGTTTGGATACCAGCTCTGAAACTTTTGACAAGAATTTTGTCTATTTGTTGAAGCTTGATCGGGTTGGTGGATCAAGCTTTTGTAACCCAAGCCCATACAAAATTGTTTCCAATTTTCAACGTCCAATTTTGATAATCTACAAACTACGGTGGATTTGATGACTTCCATCTTACTGACTAACTGACTATTCTTCATAAAGAGTGAACCAAAGAGGAAGTTCATGCACACACTGCTCATCGCATGCCCTCTTCTTGAGATATAATATGATTGAGGAAAGTGATTGCTCGACTGACGCTATTGTGAAGGTTTAAGATGGTGGGTTGCTGACGCCAAACCACCACCATCTCACGAGGCATATATCCCAAGTGAGTACTTAGTACTGGGCGACAGTATTATGCTAATTGGGCGAGACATGATAGTTATATTCTCCTACAGCACCTCGCACCGGAGCCTTAAAAGGAGAAATTACACGTAATATATTACATGATATAATAAACATAATGAAATAGCCGCTACCAAAGGTAGAATGGTATTCATGAAATCAGTATTACTTGCTGGACTTCAATCTTACCAATATTAGTAGTGAAGACTGAAAAAGCTGTGAGAATATGTCACAATGTCAAATCGCAAAACGCTTCAAAATGTTTGGGGGGCAACCCCCAAAACCCCCAATTGTTTGTTAATCCACCTGGGGGGTTAAATCGCCCCAAAATTCAACCCCTATCGACAGCAAAAATGGGCCTAAAATGGGTCAAAATTAAGCAACAAAAAGTCCAATTGAAAAAATTGCCAAAAATCACGAACAAAAAAGGTACCATTTCGAAAAGGCGCAAAAAATTGGCTTTGGTACAAAAGGGTACGTCTGACTGAAAATGATCCCAAAAATCAAAACAAAATTGGTACCATTTAATTAAAGGGCTGAAAACCTGAAACAAAAACGGTACCATTTAAAAAGGTGCCAAAATCAGAAACAGTACCATTTGGAAAATGTGTCAAAACCGGAAACAAAATGGTACCATTTCAAAAAGTACAAAATCACGAACAAAAATGGTACCATTTCAAAAAAATCTCACGACTAAGAATGGTATCATTTTAAAATCGAAAATCAGAAACAGAAAAAGGGTACCATTTGGAAAATGTGCCAAAAACCGGAAACAAAATGGTACCATTTCAAAAAGGTGCCAAAATCACGAACAAAATGGTACCATTTGGAAAAATTGCCAAAAATCACGAACAAAACAACGGTACCTTCAAAAAAAGTTACAAAAACACGAACAAAAATGGTACCATTTCAAAAAAGTTCCAAAATTATGAAAAAAATGGTACCATTTGTAAAATGTGTCAAGTCTCACAAAAAGTGCCAAAATCAAGAACATAAATGGTACCATTTGAATGGTGCAAAAAATCAGAAACAAAAAAGGTACCATTTGAAAAAGATGCCAAAATCAGAAACAAAAATGGTAAGTCCCTTTTTTCACAGTTAAGGTTGTTTTGACACTGAAAATTAAGCCCCCAAAAACCCCAAAATTAAACCCCTATTGGCGATTTTTTATATCCACCAAATTGCCCCCGTTTGATAATCCAAATTGCGTCTTATTCCAGATTCCTAGACCAATAAGTCTCACTGTAAGTCTCACAGTAAATGTCACAGAAAGTCTCACAGAAAGTCTCACAGTGAGTCTCACAGAAAGTCTCACAGTAAGTCTCACAGTAAGTCTCACAGTAAGTCTCACAGTAAGTATCACAGAAAGTCTCACAGAAAGTCTCACAGTAAGTCTCTCCTACCTGACGATGTTGAGACCTCTGAAGAAGCGTGCCACCTCATGATCTGATGCCTGGTAGGGGAGTCCCCTCAACCTCACCACGCTCTCGTCCTCTGCGTGGCTAGCCGTGCTGAAATACCTGCCATTAAAAACCCACCGGGGATTGTGTGTTGTGGCATTACAAGAGTTTGAGATTGTGGGTTGGTATGAGATTAAAATAGATAAACGTGAGAGAAAGATAAACACCAGCCATAAGAAACGGCGATGGGTGTTGTCCCATGGCTTGAGATAATAGATGAGAGTGAGCGAAAGATAGAACCCTGTTATAAGAAACGGGGATGGGTGTTGTGGCATGGTTTGAGATGATAGATAAGAGTGTGTAAGAAGGAAAGACAAAGGAATAATTTTGCGCGTGAATTGGATCAATGGATTGCTAGGAGGTGGAAAACGTACGGAAGTCGTACAGGACATTCAACTTTTGATTGCTCATGGGACTGTGAAAAGACATTGATGAGCTTTAATTAAATTGTGAGCTTTATCCTTCTTAAAAGACGAGTGAATCTTCATGACAACTAAGCGTGATCCGATATATTGTGATCTACTTTTGTCTATAAACTGATTGGATTTCAACAATTGCTTTCCTAATTAGTTGATTAATTAATAATGTAACGTTTCAGACGGCGGGAGGTATGGACGTATTGTTGAATTCAACATAATATTGTTATTGTAACAACTAACAATGAAGTGGTCCCACCAACATTACTGTATATTGAAGTATTTATTATCCGATACCTACCAGACCTATTTAATTCTGACGTGGAAATATTAATAAGAGAAGATAATCGTTCTTAAAACATTAAAGCACCACGCTGCAAGAAACTGGTTTTGTGACGACGTTCACGAAAACTAACAACTAAGTCTATGATCATTTATGCAGAAAATCGTCTCGCCAATGGCTCATATAATGGCTTTATAAGTAGGTATTGGTTATAATTTTAAACCAGGATTTCGTTATAACTGAGTAACTGATGCAGTGATCAGTGATAAAAGGGCAATACACTATACACGGTCGCGGTCCCAGTTTTCGTTTGGCTCAATTTTTTGGCACAGACACAAAAAATTGATATTTTGCTCTGTCGAGCACTGTTAAGTTTGTGTCGAGACTACAATATGTCTTTTTAATTGGAGTAACTTGATCCGGTACAGGATAATTGTAGTCCATCTACATGATTCATTGTACTTTTGTTTTCTAACATTTTATTGTTCTAGTGTATAAATACTTAGTAACACGACGACAGAGCTATTTCATGATTCAAATAGCATTAGCCGTCACATTATACAGTTCTACACAGTCAACGCGGTGTAGTGATATATAAATAGGTACGCAAACATCAATTTCAATCTGTTCATGATAGCAAACAGATAAGTCCTATTCATCTTCATTTATCTATTTCTGACTTGAAAATATGCTAATTGGCAACAAATCTGATCCATCCAATGCATCGGGGCCGATATTGCGAATATACCACACAAAGACACAATGTCCAACTGCTGCCTTTTATTTGAGTTTATTGAAGAATTATCAGATTGTACGCACTTCTCAACTCTATATTTGAATACATTTACTTGTGCGGGAGCATTGTACGTCAATTAGCAGCTCGATTAGGGCTACGATATGCATTATCTGTAGCACTGGAATTAATTAGGCAGTGTGGTGTCCTGATTGAAGAGTGAAGGCACTAATTCAAGCAATGCTGCTGACTTCAAATTAACACCTCTCTCCCTCAGCAATAAATAGCAGGAGTTCTCCTTCCAGAGAATAATAATAATTCAGAAAATACAGTTTACACCGTACACCCATTCCAGATAAGTAGAATGCACCTCCGCAATGGCTAACTGGCTCTAACTGGACTCTGTGTCCCTTCCCAGTTCCCATGATTTGCAATGAAAATTGGGAGGCAGTAATTGACAAATTCGATATTTCTTAAATTTAGCTCCTAAACCTCTTGATTTAGCTCGAACTGACCCCCTGAGTGCTCACTGCTCAGGTTGGAAAATTGTTGTGTAAAATTAGAATCAGTCAGTAGAGCAGTAGAGAAAAGTACCAAAAAGCGGAAAGGCCATGCATCTCTCCAATGTCCCATCTTCGTAAAATCCCATGCTATGGTCATTGACCGTGAGACTTTTTCCAGCCTCAAGAGAAGCACTTCACTCGGCTGATGAAAATATGATAATTATGGACGAGAGAGTAGACTCTCCTGATTCTGCAGATGACTAAAGTGATGAGACCCATGGTCCTCATTTGTCAGATAATATAAGTAGAGAAATGGTCGGAAATGGGGGTTATTGCCAAACTTTGCATCACATTAGTATTATAAGTGCTATAGTATTGACCTATTGAAGAAGTGAGTATCATGGAAAATTTGAAGATTGAATAGCTAATGGCTAGAAAAAATAATCCTGTATATTTTAATAAGTTAATACATATGTCATAGCAAAGAATAATATGGTGATTTCTTGCAGGTATACTATACAGCTGTACAATCAGCTGGCTCAGTTGTTCTGCAGGGGAAATTGACGCTCTGAATATTCCGAGAGTCGAACAAAACACCCAAACCTGATCCATTATTCAACTGTAGGTGCTTTCTAGCCTTCTCATTGGATGCAGATAGGAGCCCCTTTTGGAGAATCGTGCAGTGACGTACCTCACATGAAATGCATATTCATCTTCCTTCGACGTCTTAAAGTTATCATTTAGATGACGCAAGATTCTGCTGAATCAAATACCCAGTGTTCATCAATTGAGATAAAGCTGAACTTTGTTCTGACATTGGGCCACGAAGTTCATGCTAGTAAGGGTTTAATTTATAAAGATAGAATCCGATCGAATCATAATTAAGTCATATCCAGCAATTCCTCGGAGTTTTTCTTAAAAGTTTTGATGCAACATATTATATCTGACTATGTAGCCAACATAAAATGTATGTGTCCGCCTACACCCTTTATATTCTAAGACTTGAGCCTTGAGGGTGTCAAAAACTGAAGTCGACAGTAAGTTCAAACATGTAAAACAAAGTTTTATTCGCAAGATTGTGAACAGTATAATTTGAATGTATATTATTTATATTATGCATTCTTTTAGAGATAAAAAGTCATGATGATAATATGTTGATCTCAATGAACAGTGGGATCGTGAAGGTTGTACTCTGCTAGCATAGTACAATGTACTACAACAATATGATAATGATGTGATGATCACATGGCGGTGTATTCAAGTGTAAGAGTTTGAAATAATATAATCTATCTTCATCTTTTTCAATGGATTTACTGCCATTCCAGTTGATAGTGATGTCAACCACTGACTGGAATAAGAGGATCTTAGGATAATCAAGCTAGTGTAATTCACACTCCCTTCCCCCCAGACTTCGCTGCATTGGGTAATAGGAATTCATCCGTTTGTAAGACCAGAGAACATTCGCCCAGGGTTCTACCCAGGAGCTGGGCTCTCTCCTCTGTGTCAACATTGGTCCCTGGAGACTTCTGATATAAAAAGATCTAGAAAATTGCAATAATTAATCTATTTATAAAGAACAATGGTCCTAATCTCTCTCTGTTCGAAGACAGATCATACGTTTCATCGTTGTTGTGTGAACAGAACTTTGAAGCATATTACTAAGCTATTACTATACTTTATTATATGTGGAGTAACATTGACTCAAGAGACTGAGTGTATCAAGAATTCACCAGCACGTGTCATGTGTACTGTAGTACAACTTGGTCTCCTGCTTCACTACTACTACTCCTCCTGTGATATCGTATTAGATACTATAGTAGGTGCTAACACGTATTACTATAGTATCATAGTGCTATCAGAAAAGGTGATGTTTCTGGTTTGCTGACGAAGACTCATGATTTGAAAGTGTGTTACTCATATTCATAGGACAGAGTAGAGGTGCAAATAAGTTGCATATTGGACGAGGTAAGGGACTGCGAAGTTGTGCATTATGCATCTAGACGATGGCCTGTGGCTATAGGACTATGGGATATTATAGTGAGCAGAGATGTCGTTCTGCATCCGAAAAAAGAGCGGACTTTAGGTATAGAATGTAATATCGCCGAAAGAGTGGTAGTAACATATTATTATCATTTGAATGTTATTCAAAGCAAGACTGCATTGTTCACAACCTTCATCAAATAAGGAAATGGTGAGTGTACTTCAATGTCCCTCGGTTGAGGATAAATTCTTGAAATGCGAGGGTCTGCAATTCGAGGGGACTATCTTTTCTCGTGCAGTATTGATCATGAAAAAGTGAAAATAGCAATGTTTCTCGAGCAGCTTTCCAGTACACGATTTTGCCGGTATAATAAGGCACTATGCACCCCAAACATCTTAAGATCTTAGGCATATTTTCTTGAATGGTTTCGATAAATGCAACACCATTTCAACAATTCCCGATAGCCATTCCTACAAACAAATTCCAGTGGGTGGCTAGTGCAGCATTGGTTGAAACCTGTGAACGCAGCTACTGACATCAAATAAAATTAAATCACGAGAGATGAACTGTTTGAAACACTTGTCAGCAGTATTTCAACAGCGAAAATCGTCAAGATTTGACGATGCCATGATACCCATCGGCCATCACTTTGACAAGAATTCGTCAAATACCTGTACATATTAACATATCCTGGTCCCACCTGCTCACTTGATCTTCAAGATTTACGTTTTCAACTCTGCAAAACGAAGCATTAAAGTGATGTGCGGAGAGCAAACAGTGAACCACCGTAAGATGTTGATTAGATGGTGATGGTTGAAGCCATTGGCAAAATACAAAGATACCCGGAGTTTTTAGGAACGATTGGATTCTAAAAGTCATCACGATCCTGTGAATTTTACTTTGCTTCTTTTTTACTTCAGTAAGTTAGTACCTACTGTTATATTTCCTAATGCACGGGTAATGAATGCCACATTCTTAAAAACCAGTAAGTATTTAAAGTCCCCTTTTTTCCTATTTCCCTATCTTTATTAACTGGAACTCGGATTTTAGGACTGTGTCTCACTTCTACTTCTGCAGATATATATATTGCTCATTCGCCAGGCTCAGTTCCCCATCTGGCATCTCCTGATTCCCCCGTATTCCAAGAAGAACCATGATGGAATCCCCATGATCTCACTGTAGGGACTAAGTAAAACGAGCTGTTCTACAGTGGCCCTGGGTTGATGTGAGACCCAGTGTGTGTGGACTGTGAGTGTGTAGTCTTAAAAGGGTGTGTCACACGGCATCTGACATTGTATATTTTATATTCGGGTTGTACTGAGTAAACGACAGGTTTTCCAGAATATACCCGCGCAGTATACTGTGCACTTCCTCACTGGATATTTATTATTTACACAGGATAAGTTTAAAACTATATACTACAGCCAGGCCCGTATTTAGGGGTAGGGCCGTGGGGGCTGCAGCTAGTCCTTCACTGAAATACCACGGGCTGGGAAAACGGAGACTGGAATTATGAACATGAACCAAGCAGGTCGGCTTCGATGGAGATCTCAACTATTGGAGTATTGGAACATTGATCAAATATTCAAGGAATAGGCGATAACATTTTCAGATTTCTCATTATCAAATAGACCGTGCCTAGGCTGACCTAGGTAATAGGCATAGATTTTATAAATTCTAATATTCAAGTAAAACAGAGCTTCTAACATTCAGCACTTTTTGGGTAAGTGATATAAAACAGTGCTTGCATAAAACCCTTCAATCTCCACAAATATGGAGATAGGAATCAAAATAAAAACTGAAAAGTTGGATACCATTATCACATATTTATGTTTTTAAGTAGCTTTAAAGATGCGTTTATTACCTCAATTGAAGATGGCATTTATATAATAAGTTCGGAGCCGGTAACACCTCAGAAACTTTTGCAGATGACAGTTCAATTTATTATGATACCTTGCTTTCAGGGTTGGAACTAGGAACTGCCACATGAAGTATAAAATATTCCGGAGTCTTTTAGCAAGTATCATTCTACAAGATTCAGATTGCATGAAAATAAAATATTGACCTCCAGATCAAGAGAGCAGTGAAAACCTCGCCACTGAAAACAATCTTCAAAATCAGTTGCCCTTTGCTAAAAGGACTGAAGCCCTCTTTCTGGAAGTGTCCTGATAACCTGATCTCTTATTTCTTTGAATGTCGTCCCATCTTCCCATTTTAACCAAAAATCCAGTGTAATCTGGGGCAAAAGCCAAGGATACACCACTTTAGATTGGGAAAGGTTTTTCAAACCTAGTCCTAATTTCCTAAGCTAAGAGCTGAATTTCTCGGTATATTGTTTCGGACTAAAAATCCAAGTTTAGAACACAATACGAACCTTGTTAGATGTCGAATTTACCATACTAAGATATCTCATATCTTTACAATGTGATAAATGTGTTGAAAACAAATTTACGTTCCCTGTATGGTTTCCAGAAGTCCTAACAAATGGCACACATATTATGAGTAATCGGTTCAGGGAAGTGGGAAGGACAGGTGTTTTTCCTTAATGAAAAAGACCTTGACATTTCCCAACCATCAGCGCAGAGTTATTTTAGTGTACCGTAAATAATATAAACGTGGAATGGTTCTAAGAATTTACATATAACAGGAGAAATACGTCCAGTATTTCATGACAGCTACTTGCTGAATTTAGTAGGTAAACACACCAATCTACTTATCACCCGGTGTGATGCTGCTGTAATAGTGTGTGCTTTAGGTTGACTCACTTCACAGAAAAATCTCTGAAATATCGTCCATGAAAATCTGCAAATTTATTTCTAAATTTTCCAAAAGTCCGTTTCATAACCTGTGCTGCCATCGGAAACCATCCCTTTTAATTGCACAATCGTAAGAACCGGAATTCATAAACTTATAATCCGACCATTTGCCTCCATAAGTCCATATTAGTCCATTCGAATCACAATTATGATTTAAAGAAATCAGAAAACATCCGGGGCATATTTCGAAGTCAGGTTCTGCTAAGCTGGAATGCATGAATACGCAGGCAGAAAAGCAAACCACTTGATATTGATTATGCGTTGCTTTCGTCAATTGACGTCAGGCGGATACATATTAATTATTATGCCTTGAAATAAAGAAAAGGAACGCCTCACTTTATCACAACTCACCTGATTGGAGTGATACGTCAGCTGGCCCTTTCAATAAAAAGAACTTGTGGAAACAGGACAAATTAGATTAATTCAAGTCATGATGATGTCAAGGTGTTCGGAGTGCCCTACTACCCTATATTACCAGCTTATTTTCATTCCACGACCACCATTTACACTGAAGGCCGAGACTGTGGCGGGGGCTGATGTTTTGACTGGTTCGATGTGTCACGTAGATCCTAATTATAACTAAACATGTAGTGCAGTGTGTCTGAGTGCAGTGTCTAGGACTATGCGTGTTTACTGTTTTCTTGAAATATTGCTCACTACAGGTTGTGTAACTTCATACCGTCATCGTACGATGAAAGAACTTAGTACTGAGTACACTATTTGTAATTTCATGCAAATAAGATGCCGAATAAGAACTAAATCTTTATCAACAATCCGATGCTTCTCACCATTATACCTTGTATGCTGAAACCTATGTCCATATAAACCAGTAATGCTGGGTACTTTTCACTCATTATTGAAACGACAAGAAATCAATATCTCAATATGACCGAGACAGAAGCTGACGATGTTGATAAGGGGAACTGAGCCTTAATGACGTATTACAGCAAAATGATTATTGCTATATTCTTAACACATAAACACACACCTATCGGATCCACTTTGGGATACTTCCCGAGTGCACAGCCCGAGAGATGTATCCGGTTTATACGTTCAGCCCGGAGGGCGAGAGTCTAAATCAATGTGGACCCGATCAGACAAGTGTCCATGTGACAGAGGGTTTTATAAAATCATATTTCTGTAGAAACTACTTAAATTCAATCGGTGTCAATTAGAAAATTGTCTTTGCTATCATTTGGTCACACAGGATTGAGAATTTCCAAAAAGAGACATCTAAAATTTGGTCACACAGGATTGATAATTTCCAAAAAGAGACATCTAGAAGTGAAAGTTCTCATTTTAATAAATGAATCGTTAAGCAACAGGTTTCTAAAGAATACCCTGACTGCATGAGAGGTCTCCTGATCATTATCGCATGAACACTCTATAGCTATGTCTCCGGGAGGTCTACCTTACAGAGCAGTGACTCCAGAAGACAAAGCAAGCTCAGGAGTACTTCTACTTTTCAGATCTGCATTGCCGAGGCTATTCCAACTTCTTACAAAGAGAGGTAGACTGTGTACTAAATTCTTGAGTACCTATGGACGTACGGTTCTCATCGAACTATACACTGCAGTGCCAAACAGCTGCTATAATCAGCACTGTAGTTTCATATTGACTTTCTCATATTTTCTAAAAAACTATGTATGTTTTATGCGGAATGTTATGTTCCATTTCCATTTCATGTCAGGCGGTTGGTGCGACAAAGACCTGTTAATAACACCGACATGGTCACGTGACCCAGCGGAGCCTTCCTATTGGTGGAGCGAGGTAAAATCAGCCCTTCCTATTGGCGGAACGGGGTGAAATCAGCACACGGAATAATTCCTGCCGGAGACGGGTGGGACGTAACAGTAAAATATGTAGTGTGTTGCGTGAAGGGTAAAAACTCCAAAAAACAGATACCGTTTTCGAAGAAAAGGTTATATTAGGTAAGCTTTCGGAGTAAAATAACTCTGCGAGGCTTGACGAATCCGATGTAATAGACCGTGTAGATAATTCATGGGAGCATTCATCGACAATGAGGCACAGATTATTTTCACGTATTGTACTTCAAGAGCATCTAGAGAATTCTTGATGAATCCTTCGAACAAATTTCCGCCACTCTTTATCTTTTTATCAACTGGATATACATGCTTGCATGATTTACAAATTCTCCAATTGAAACGAGAATTTTATATTTGAACCGGGAACCCTGACATTTAGCTAATATGATTTTAAATGACAATTATTTATCACATTTGTCATTTACGAACCCGTATTTAGTTGCTATTCATTGGGCATAATATTAACAATGGATTTCATTATTATGCTCGCTCAAATGCGTGGCAACACATTGCGCATTGCAAATAATATGACGATGCTGTTTGCAGCAACACAATCAGATTGTTCAACACCAACACCTGTGTTGGATTATCATAGCATCATTGCGAGCGGCTCAATGAAACAATTGAAAAGTTCAGCCGAGGTTCAGAACCCTCCCTAAAGGTACGTGACCCACAATTATATTCTAACGATACTTAATAAATAGAAACCCGGCTAACTATACCCGCTGCCACCCTCCCACTGCGGGCATCTCCATGATCAAGTAGAAGTTTACACCCTCCCACTGCGGGCATCTCCATGATCATGTAGAAGTTTACACCCTCCCACTGGGCATCTCCATGATCATGTAGAAGTTTACACCCTCCCACTGCCGGCATCTCCATGATCATGTAGAAGTTTACACCCTCCCACTGCCGGCATCTCCATGATCATGTAGAAGTTTACACCCTCCCACTGCCGGCATCTCCATGATCATGTAGAAGTTTACACCCTCCCACTGCGGGCATCTCCATGATCATGTAGAAGTTTACACCCTCCCACTGCCGGCATCTCCATGATCATGTAGAAGTTTACACCCTCACACTGGGCATCTCCATGATCATGTAGAAGTTTACATCCTCCCACTGCCGGCATCTCCATGATCATGTAGAAGTTTACACCCTCCCACTGCCGGCATCTCCATGATCATGTAGAAGTTTACACCCTCCCACTGGGCATCTCCATGATCATGTAGAAGTTTACACCCTCCCACTGCGGGCATCTCCATGATCATGTAGAAGTTTACACCCTCCCACTGGGCATCTCCATGATCATGTAGAAGTTTACACCCTCCCACTGCCGGCATCTCCATGATCATGTAGAAGTTTACACCCTCCCACTGGGCATCTCCATGATCATGTAGAAGTTTACACAGCAGAGACTGGAGCATCCACCCCTTACTACTAACGTCGCCTCAACTCTCACACACACACACACACACACCCCTTATTATGTACATAGGTTATCATTCATTGGTCTGAGGCAAGTTAGAATATAACTAAAGACGGGCTGTACATAATATATTCAGCGGATGAGCTTGAGTCAAAAGACAGCAGGGAGTAATTTTATTGTTTTCGTTGCTCCACCCACTGCACCCAGGATTAGTGACTGGAAGTGGAAGACGCTGTTGTTATTAACTGCTGTACACGACAATGAAGCGAGGAGGCTATAAGTCAAAGAACGTGTTGCTGATTATTAATTGGCAGTCCTAGTTTCCGCTAATTTGAGGGTGATTATATCGTGATATAAAGCGGAGTAGGGTGAGGTAGGTATGAAAGGTTCAATTAAGGAGGTAGCTGTATTAGAGGGGACAGTGTTATGCGGTGCCAAAGTGAGAGGAGGACAATGGCCGGGGAACGCAGGGCTGTACTGTTGCCGGGCGGAGATAATTGGAACGGTACAAATATGTAGATTATGTAGTTAGGTAAGAGCAGCCCACAAAAACAACCTCTGGATCACAACACACTCCGTGTACACACACACGCACAAGCCTACAGACACACGCACACACACAGTACACACCTACAGACACACACCCACTCTCACACAGTTTAGCAGGGGGCGTTCAGCTATTGTCATCTGGTTTGGATAAAGACACTTGAGGAACAATCTTCTATCAGAGTATTAGAGTCTACGCGTTGTAAATGTAAGTTCAAGCTTTATTTTAGCTAATCAAATACGGTAAAAATAATAAGATAATTAATATAGGATAGTAATAATAATGATACTTGGATGATGAATTTTATGAGCATGGTACTGATTTATACCATACATTGTATCATGACAATGAGATGTTTCCAGATCGTAGTAATACTATAACCAGCTGGTATTTCGACCTTCTGACAGGACGTGTATCACATGATCGGTGGCCCGGATCTAATGGCATATGAACTTCATCAGGAGAGTCTAGAAGAAGAAGACAACTCCTCCTACCCCACACTAGTGTGCTTTATTTGTCATCTCTACGGCTCACTAAGTTTGCGAACAATGTTATAACACATGTTCCCCTAATAATCGAATACAGCATATAACGCAATAAGACTGAGGGGTGCGACTTTGTACTTCACAGACATACTTCAGAACCTCCTACTACTAACACAAGCTGCTGCCTTCGAGCACTATCAAAGGAGTGACGTCATCAATTCACCGTATAACACTATGGAAATAACGTTATGGTCCATCGCCTTTCATTCTTATTATAATACGACCTGTTCTACTGCTACTACTGCTTAAACAGATGTGTGTGACAAAGGTCTGTAATAACAGAGTTAACACTTCTCAGACACTTTCAGACAGTTCCAGAGACAAGGATGGTGCTATGTTGAGGCATGGCAAATGGTGAGGAGATAGAGATGTTAAATTTCAAATTATCTCGACAAGATTCTAGTGACTGAAACTTTCCGAAGCCCTGTGATATTTTGACCAAGGATCATGTGATCCAAGTTGTGACCTACAATGACCAGATTTCATTGGAACTTTCAGATTGACAATGTCACAATCAAGAAATCAAGAATCCACCTCTTCTAACTGTCTCCCTTCTCCTCTAATGAACTCCTTTTAAACATTGGTCATGTTCTTCAGTCCGCTGTGTTCGCCTGGAACCGGGCGATGGGTCACTGAACTTTACTATAACTTTACTGGATCACCCCCGTGCTTGGTCTCAGCCAATGCGAAAGAATACGAAAGACTAGACCTAAAAAGTGAAGCAGGCGTTAGAAAGTGTTTGTTTGTTTGAAAACCTATGGTTGGAGCTGGCATGTTTTCCATGTCAATTGATCATCTGCAAAAATCAAACCTATTTTAGAAATCCAATTCACGAGCCTTCTTTCAAACCCTCTCCTCCTCCCCATTGCCTCCCCTCAACACTACAGCGAATGTACTGCCCACCACCAGGTGCACCAGTTGGTGCAGGTTCGCAGGTAATTACACCTGCCTCAGGAGGGTCTGCCTGGTATCTGACTGATAACCCCCAGCTCTTCAGGGCTCGCTACCGATATCACATTCTCATGTGTACCTAGCATTCCATTAACATACAGCCGGAGTGATCTGAATCTTCCAATTATTTCAATAACTATATATAAGTAGCTGGGGCTATCTGAGTCAGTATTCCTAGCAGTGCATAACGAGAGGTAATGGAGTTACATCACACGATTGTACTGATTATCTCAGGTGTACAAGGTGTTCTCAGCAAGAGCAGCTACACATTAGTACAGGAGTGTACTGTTAGGGATTTTTTACTTTTTATAGCGACTTTCACAACAGCCATGTTGAATTATTGAATAACTCCCAAAAATGGAATTTATCCTTCGACATCATCATTTGATTGTCACTTTCAACCCGATGCACGGAATCACTGAATGGCCGGATGGGTTCAAACCCCGCTTGACATGCTCTTCTTCATGTCATCCGTCATCCGAGTTTGTATGTGCGTGTCTCTGCAGGCTCTCAAATTACGAAATATTCTTGTCAGAATAAATTACCAAGGAAAATCGTAATTTTTGCTAGGAATAGCTGACCCCTCAGACATAAATTCGTTTTATACGCGCACCGTAAATAGATGCCGTGAAACCGATTGGTAATGATTTCTGAAGAATCATAGATTTACTAGCGGAATCTGATCGTATAACATCTACTACTACACGATGATATATCCTGACAGTGAAGATACTCCGTTTCTGAGATCAAGAGACACTGCTCAGGAGACGTGACATACTCTCACGATACATACCTCACAGTTGACAATGTATGGCTCACGAGATACACACGTCAGTCACGTCATTGCGATGTACAGAAAAACGCAGTGAAAGTATGCGCGTGCATTGGTCTATGAACAATGAACATGCTGTCGAAAATAACGCTATCTTTTCAAACACAAGGTAATATTCTACGGATGTTTCTGGACTCGGTAAACCTTGCCCACGCGCCCAATTGGTGGCCCCCAGGAGCTCCGTTTTACGGTAATATATTTTAATATAGGGAGCTCGGGCACGTGTAAATTTAGCTAAATCAAAAATATGCTGGACACGGAAGTTGATGATAGCGGAATGGGGATGTAAATGTAATATATATCATGCCTCGTGCGCTGGAAATGTGGCCAATTCCGCGTCAATAACTTTCCTGCTTGAGCCATGATAATGACATCATCACGGCGGGCTACTTGTCTGGCGTCCCACATCAGCATCTCAGTATTCGTGGAAGTTTACACCTCAATGGGTATCTCCATGATCATGTAGTGTTAGCATCTCCAGATCATGTAGTTTACACCTCCATCAAGGCATCTCCAATGATCATGTAGAAGTTTACGCAGAGACTGGTTGATTCACCCCTCACACAATCCTCTCATCACCCTTTACATAGTTATCATCTAGAATATATAACCAAGACGGGCCAAAGTTAATATTCAGTGATGAGCTTGACAAAAGACAGCAGGAGCATTTTGTTGTTTTGCCGTTCCATTAAAAATCGCCAGGATTAAGTGATTTGAAGCGAAGACGCTGTTGTTAACTGCCGTGTTTGAGAGGCTATAAGAAAGAACGGCTGCTTGACACACTGCAGAACCTAGTTTCGCCACTTGAGGTTATTACATCGTGATGGAAGTGAGAAAGTGAGGTAGGCATGCATGTGGTTCACCAGAGGTAGCCGGGCTAGAGAGGACAGTGTTGTGCAGCCAAAGTGAGAGAGACAATGGGAAATGCAGTTGTACTGGGTTAAAGTCATGAGATACTGAACAAAAGAAATATAGACAGGAAGGGTAAGAGCCCCTCACAAAAACAACTTGATCACACCTGTACATTTGAACAAGCCAAGACAGTATATGATTAAGACACCACTATTTAGCAGGCAAGTGTCTAAAGCATGGGTCATCTGTTGAGTAGTTACTACCTGAGGACAATCTTTATATTAGATCACGCAAAAAGCGTTTGTTTGGTTTTAGCCATCAAATACGGTAAAATGAATTAGACAATATAGGAGCATAATAATAATATTTGATTATTTAATTTTGCTATTAAAATGATTTGAAAATGTGTGATCGTACCATGAATAATCAGATAGCTCAGATCAGAAACATTAACCAGTTTGGTATTTCTGACCTTCTGATGATCACATGATTCGACCGGCATGTAGAACCTCTTCACCAGAGAGTCGGCCAAGAAGAATAAAGAAGACAACCTCCTACCCCAATAATAGTGTGCTTTATTTAATATCCTGGCTCCACTTAGGTTCATGATCAACAGCTATATGTTCCCCCACACCAATGCTAACAGACTGAGGGGTGCACTTTGCGTCAAGACATATCAGGTCCCCACATCCATGCCTCTGCACATAACGTTAACTGACATCGCCTGCCTATCATGCACATGACCTGTTCATTGCTAAAACAGATGGTGCACAAAAGGTTTATTAACACTTCAGAACACTTTCAGACAGTCTGCAGACAAGTGATGAAAAGTTATACATAAAATAAAGTGAGATGGATGCCACCAAATATCTCTCGACAAGACTCAGTACCTGAAAACCTTCTAAGCCCCTGAAATATTTTACCGAGGATCGCGATCCAAGTTGTAATTCTACAATGAATGAGATCATTGAAACTTTCACATTATCACTGCACCAAGTAATCAAGTAACTAAAGCCTTTGAACAGTTGCTGCAATCAATTGCCTGACCTTTCTCCTTCAATGAACCCCTGCCAACCATGATCATGGCTTCCAGTCTGAAGTCACTGGAACTAATTTATGAGCCATTTGGATCACACCAGCAGCCATGGAAAAAGTAGAACATGAAAGATCAGTAGTAATACAAAGTGAAGCAGCAAGGCTTCCCTTCCGCGGCTTTGAAACTCCATTTGGGGCTGGACATGCCTCCACACAATCTGATTCACTTAAAAATCGAACCAACCAGCAACTAATTCACTGCAAACCCCTCCTCCTGCCTCCTCATCCTTCCTCCCCATCTCCTCCCATAGAGAATGGGCCGCAAAATTAATGCCTGAAAAATTGCTGGCAGGTCAGGTAATTACAATCTGCCCAGAGGGTCTGCCTGGTATCACCCGACTTGACCCCTCAGCTCAGCCCCCTCCTCCACATCTCCTCCCTCTCACATTGTCTCCTCCCCAAGAATGCCTGACTCACCAGCAGGTTCTGCAAGGCAATAAAATTGCCCTGGTATCCACCGAGAACCCTGGCCTCTTCTGTGCCACCGACACCATTCATGTGAGATCAGCACCTCCCACCTGAGAGAGACCTAATTTAGTCTAATAACTATATATAGTCAAATAGTATCTGAATGGCTGAGAGGTAATGGTTTACTCTTTGTAGTGCTGGCAGCCTCAGTAAAGAGTTGGAGCGCACATAGTACAGAGTGTAGTTAGGAGTTTTTTGGCTTGAGTATGACTAGTTAATGTTAGTTCATGCCGAATGGCACTCAAAGGAATTATCTCATGACATCACTTTCAACCCATGCATGAAACCCCGCTTGACATGCTTTTTCATGTCATCCGTCATCCATTTGTGGGCAGTGTGGTACTCATAATAGCCCAGAATAAATTACTAAGAAAATCGTACCTGTTAGAATAGTTTAACTTCTAAATTGGCTCTTATTGACGTACCAAAGAGATGTCATGAAACGATTGGTGTTTAGATTTCTGAAGAACTCATAGATTTCCGTCACTGCGAATTTATCAGCAAAGATCGATGTCAGTTTAAATCGGCTGCGCATGGGCAAATTAAGATGATGAGAGTCTTTATAGAAGATACCTCGCTTTTAATAGATCAAGAGAGATGCAGTTGACAATGTATAAGCTCACGAGCACACGTCAGTCATTTCAGGATGTAGAAAATGAAAAGAGGGAAGGTATGGCTGGCTGTCGGTTTAGCAATGAACACGCTATTATCTTTTCAAACATGTATTATTTTGTATGATAGCTGACCAGTGTAAACTCAATAGGCCCTGAGTCTGCCATGGTAATATTTGAGGAGAAATGTCATCCCATGTTGGTCAATTTTCTCTCTGTTGAGCCATGATACTAATATCATCGCTAAGTGGCTACTTGTTCAAGGTTCAGAAAAGGCATCGTATATATATAATTATATCAGAAGATAATTCATATACGCAGGCTCAACTTATTCGTTTAACAATCAGTGCTGCATGTGAGGTTACCATGCCTGGCTCTTAATTGCCAACGGACAGTTCGAGTCACGAGGTTTCATTACATTCAGCGCAATAGAGAGAAGCGAGATGAGAAGAGGCAGATAAAAGGAGAGGAAGAAGTGAAGGGAGAAGTAAAGAAGATGGTGAAGAATAGGATTTTCACATCAATCAGAAATAGATCGAGAGTGTTAGAAACATTCAATTTTCAATTATAACACCAAACTGTTAATTAGCGAGGGGGGCAAAGAGAGACGTCTGAACGAAGCTACCAAATACCAATGCACCATTCTAAACAATGATATGAAGTCACCCTCCACCGTCCTATGCTAGTGGGGACAAAATATCAAAACAAACACTTCAAATAGTGTCCTTTGATTTAACTGAGAATTGAATCCTCTTCGGCTGCACAGCTAGAATCTGAGGAATGACACTCTGTGAGAATTAACAAATCGAATTCGGGAAATAAATTATTATCATCCCAGTTGTTTCAGCTGAAAAATCTTTCATATCAAAACTGAATATGCATTTATTAAATTTAAATGACGTAAGGCTTAGAAAAAAGCTCTCGCTCACATCAGCAAGATTCCTAGTGGCTTATACAGTAGCTCTCTCAAGGAATATTATGTGTAGGCCCTTTTTTGACTCATTTCAAGCGAAATTTTTATTTCTCTCAAGAGGATTCATAAAAAGTAAAGAATCATGTGCCTTTAGCATTAAAATATTGTTAATATCATATAAAAAGCTAGATCATTAATTTACTCCCCTCCACGCTCTATTCTTATATTATCAAAGTATAAACATGAACATCATTGGCATTGTTGAATATATTATGATCAACTGAGTATTTGAGATGTGCAAATATTGAAATAGAATATATTAGTAAAACTAGAATTGGTTCCCAGAATTTGGGCCACTGAGAAAACTGAAATGAGCTGTTGAAGGTACTTGTTCAAAGACGACAAAATGACGGCTTCGCACCACTTGTAGACGTTTAAAAACATTCGAACATTACAGGAAGACCTATACATGACACATATAATATAATACTTATTTTCAGTTTCACGAACGTCAAAAATTCGCAATATTCACGGCTTTCTGAACATTTTACTTTCTGAGAATTGTAAATTCCCTTCAACATCACCTTGTTTTTGTGGCAGCACTAGCCTATTTTTAACCTATTTGCAAGATTCTTCTGATTGTAGGACTATATAGCTAAATTTTTCTGTAAGTTTAGCTATAAAGTCCTAGCTCTAGCTATATAGTCCGTTAGCTGAAAAGTCCGAACTGCGGACGATATAGCTAAATCTGACCTCACTGTTCCTCGGTATAATAGGTAATGCCTTCATCGGTATGGGTATAATGCTCTACGCTTTGCCACAGCGGATCAAACCCTACGATTCCACCTAATCAGAGCACATGATCATTGATCGCGTGTCAGTGTAGCGAGTCACAGCAAGATGACTACTGGAAGTGTATCTAGTATCGCAGTGATACGGTATATGACCTGATCAGAGAACCTCAATGTATCGTGACGATACCATGTAGCACCTGATCAGAGAACAGCAATGTGTCGTAGCGATACGAAATACGATGTGCCTACTGATCAGAGAACATTAATTTGTGTACGATGTAATACCTCGCCCCATTCAGGGCCCCATCATAAACCGTCTGACCCAGGTACGTAGAGGAGTGGACCCCTTCTACCCGTTGAAGGATCTGTGGTCCACCATGATTTCATGATGGTATAAGGAGCAGAGTTCCTTAGGGCACCCAGGGTTGTCCGCCCTCTATCTATCTTGACTTTTTCGATGTTGTACATTGGTAGCGAACAAATGAATGTGATGGTTGGATCCTGCAAAGAGGCATCTCTTATACTATCAGATTGTTTCTTCAGGTGCCAAGTTCATATGCAATCAAGTCTTAATATTCTTCTCATGGGCACGGTAGTCCTGTTGAGTCCCAAAATTCTAATGAGGTCAGCTAACAATCTCTGATGAGCTGATGAGAGGCATCTGTCGTTATGGGACAAAATTGTCCCCTAACTGCAACCGAGCCTTAGAATTGCCGGAGAGTCCACTCTAAAACCAAAGTGTGCCGTAGCGTGGCCCCAAAAATGAAAAGTGTGCCCAAGAGTCCTGTGTCGTAGTGTTTTGTGCCGTAGGGTCCAGTGCTCTACAGCCCTGTGCCGTAGTTTCCGAACCCCGTTTAACTTAAACCTTATAAAGCTATAAATTGAATGGAGAGGGAAGAACAACTATGGTACAGATTTAGCTGAATAGTCCGAATCGAGGACTATATAGCTAAACACATAAACTGATGCGGGAGGAGGGACAGCTAGGAAGATTTAGCTAAATAGTCCGAACTGCGGACGATATAGCTAAATCAAAATTCAGCTATTTTGACCGGTTTAGCTATAAAGTCCTTTAGCTATAAAGTCCGCCTACCAATTATAACTCACAATGAAAATCTAAAACTTGTTACAGTCTCTTATTTTTGCTCACTTTTTGATCACGCCTCAAGATCAAGTGAATGATTAGCATTCACTTGGGAATGCTCATCACTTGAGCGGTAGTGATACAGAAGTTACCACATTATAAGTGCAGTGAAATCTTTTGGAAAGACACGTATCATTTGGAAAGACACGTATCACAATAAGATGATGAAATATGCTCGAGTAATGATGATACAAAATGCCAAGTTTTATATCGCGTTATTATTAGCCAGGTCTTTAGTTCAGCACTACTTCACATATATTTACATGAAATCAGACAACGTCTGCCAGTCAGAGTTGTGCTCACTGAGATTCTGAGGAAATCCACTGGTTGTCCTTACCACCACGTCCAAAGACTGCTCTTCAGTACTATAAAAAGTAGTTGATGAGAGGTGCTATAATAACTCCACAATACACCCAGGAGGATATGTTGAGACGGAGAAAACGCAGTAAATTAACAGACTTTTGATGGACCACCTCTCAACCCATATCTCGCTAGGACGGTACATGGTACAAACGGCGTCTGCCTAGCGCTCACATATATCAACAATATGGCCGGGTTCTTATTGTCAGGTCTCCTCGTCGCACAGCCCAATGGACGTCTAAGTGGACGCCAGGCAAAGAGACAGGGGGTATTATTTGATTCGATACAATATTCAAGGAAATATTACATTCTCCTATCAAACCCACCGAAAGACGGCAACATATTGAAATTGATAATAATAGAATCCCTAATTGAGGACACATATTGTGATAAAGCTGACAAGGCTTCGTGTGCGCGTGTTAAAAAGCCTCGCCAGATAACAGGAAAGTTTTTTATGTTTGTTCCAGAACTCTGAATGATTTCCTCCCCTCTCACCCTTCTTCAAGTAGAGTTATCTTTCTACCTAACGTGTGTTTGTTCAGCAAAGTGTGGGTACGTGAGTTACATGTGACAGATGGGAAATGTGTCAAAGTTTTTGTCGAAGCCGGACAACATCCTAGGAATTTAGCAGGGAGTCCATAGCCAGTGCGGAGATATAGGTAGAGGCTGAACAATGCAACCGTTTGATGAGATGTTATATCCTACCTGTCAGGGCGGTTGTTTAAAGAGGGTTTTATTATGGGGTAGACACTGAGATTATACGATACCTCCACGTGCAGTAACTTGAAGGAGAACAGGCAAGATAATTTTACCAACTTTCAAAAGTTCTTATTCAAAAAATGATATAATAACTCATGGAATATGTAGGAAATTAGAATTGGGCTTCAAATAGGCTTAGTGCTTACAAACAATTTCCAAATGTGCCCTCATATAGTCACAGGTAGTTCATTCAACCCAAATATTAATCTACATTGTAAAGTTATGAAGCTTAATACTAACTGAAATTCGATTCAGGCTAATCACATACCTATTTAAACTTCAAGGTCTTCTTATTTGAAACGGTAGAATTAATGAGCAACCTAGTTTCAATTTAAATAACTTTTGCTTTTGAGGAATTTCCTGAGGTCAGAACATTGCGTATAGTCTCTTATTTGATGAGGTTTGAAGGGTAGTTGGTTACGTGGGTATGGGACGTGTATTTACTATAAAGCTATTATAAGGCCTTATTTAGCCTACATGGACTCAGGGAGTCGAATATTTGGCATTGACATCATGATTATGAGAAACAGCAAATCTTTCACAAGGATTCATAGCTGTAAAGAACCAGTTCCTTCCTCCGGCAAAGCCTTTCTTACTCATTGATTTCCTTCACCCTCAAACCCAACCACTCTAACAAAGTTAATGATTTAGATGTTACAGAAATTTACAGGATCTTGGAGTTATATCAGTTGTGTACGAGTGGTATACCTAATAAAGTATGGTCCGTGTTGATATATGTTTAAAAACTTATCAACACTACTTCACACATTATTATTCAAGCAATTTGAATACTTAATATGACGCAGCCGTCAAGAGTACAATACAGTACATTGTACATATCATGTCTTTTCTAATTGCTTTGTTCATGTTTTGAAGGTGGTTTGAAAAAGTACACTCATGACCGTTATAGTGTAATAATCAAGTTCCACAGTTTGCAATGAAAGGAGAAATTACAGCTAAGATAATAAATCCATTGAGAAATGATGCGTCATGATGTTAATAGGATCCACGAGAGATTTGAGTCCCTAAAGCACAGGACCTTCAGGAAAAAGTGTTGCTAGGGCTACTGTGATGGGAACGAGTCCCGTACCTCCCCAGGAGGACCAAGATGCCGGGCATCTTGGTGAGGCCAACATGGTTACGGAAGAGAGTTCCTGCCCAGTGTTGGTGATCCGGGGTGCCGTCGGGTCCTAACTCGGGTCAGGACCCGTGGTGCCCTGTAAACTGGATCTTCCTGTTGCAAGTCCAGGAGAATCCCAAGGTTAGTTTGCTGCAGGATCGTTGTCGAGTTGTCGGCTTTTCTAGGTTCCAGTCGCCCAGTCCTATGAGCGTAGCTAACAATCCTGTTTATCTTGAACTTGTCGAAGATGTCGGTCCCTGAGCAGTAGTAGGTACCGAAGAACTCCGCCCTAACACTGCCCAGGGCAGGGCACATTCCGAGGAAGTGTGACACCGTCTCTTCTTCACTCAAGCAATAGGCATATTAAATACTTCTGACTTCAGGCCACGGCTTTACGGGAGATTGAAAACTCTTTGGAGAGGTGTACTCTGGTAAGGGTGTAGTTTATACAACTGGGGATTGAACCGCCAGTGCCTGGTGAGCTATTAGAGCTTTAGGATACGTAAAGTAAAGGTGTTTCAGCAAGAGCTCTAGATTCTAGAAGCCTGATTCCACCACTTTGCCCGTGTTTAGCAACTCACTTACTCATCCACTCCCTCCTAAGGAGACCTCCCACGACGCAACTCTACCAGTATCCTACCGAATATCTCATGTCTGAACACTGTCACCAGATTCCTAACATACTAATATTCATTACAACCTGGAGCTACTCTAGAATGAGATTTCTGGGGATAAACACCGGCCCTGATGATAAAGGAATGTCCTTGACCCACCACAAGTACAGACATTCCACAGAGCAACTAAAGTCGAGATGAAGTGCTCTATTTGTAAATGTAGTGTAGATCAGTTGGGTTCACGTCGTTGCTGCACATATTTGATCAAGTGTTGAGGTGATAGAATCAAGAATGTATCATCACATATATATACTGCAGTACGCTGTTTATGACACGAAACTAGCTACATTTAAGTATGTACAATTATATTCACTTCGTTACACTAAACTAGCTTGCAGGGTCACATTGACTTGCTACCTATTATTTTAAGACGGAACTGCTTAAAATGCGTATTTTAAATTCGTATACGTATGAAATCCCCTTCTTAAACACCACTAATATAATACACAATCTTAGTCAATCATACTTTCCAAGCTTCAGATACAAAGAATAAAATTAGGACTGAATGGGACATTGAGACAGCCATGCTTCTTTCGGGAAAATTTAGACAGAACCCACTATTTGCGAGCTATTTTTTAAGTTTTCAGTGAAAGCATTTAATTTTGCAGTCTGATAATTGACGACTCTTGGTTTTTAAAAAGTCCTCTCGTGCGATATATTATGATAAAACAGAGCAGAATATTATATCTACCGTCTCATCAGTACTTCCTACACCAGTCATCACGTCGTGTGTTGGGTTTAATATTCATCTGTATATATAATATTAATGCTGCATATTTATGCTGAACATGTTTAGTACGCGGCATTCCTTTACCCGGGGAGGACTCTACGACTATCAACCTGTGCAGCCTCCAATGCCGAACTGATACCAACACCACCCAAACAGCTCGCTGATAAGCGGACATATAACGAACATGTAAACCTGTGCAACTGCGACAAGGAGATACTGATCAAGTGAACTGAACTCATTCGAGGGGAAGTATGCACTGAACTACTAGTGTGATACATAATAATATGTCGTCATAAATACCACGTCAGTTGCTTAACTCCGGCAATCGTTTAGAAGCATCCAGTAAGAAAACAAGAACTTAGTGTAGTGATTGGTGTGGGAAATAATGAGCCACTATTATCGGAGTTATTTAGAATATCTGTTTAATGGCAGGGTAAACTCGTGTTTGCGGGGAATTTATATGTATGCTGCAGCGATTCAGAAGCTTCATTGCTATCTAAGCTTACCTTGGTTAAGGGGGGGTTCAAGCCAAATTTTTGGGAAAACACGTTTCTGAGATAACGGTTGACCCAAAAGGTATACCCCGTGGGCGAGGTTTGGTACTCCCAGACCCACTGGCGCCAAAAGTGCCAAATTTTTGCCAAAAATTTGGCACTTTTGGCGCCAAAAACTTTTGGAGGCCTAAATCAAAAATCCGGCTCTATTTGTTTCTGAGGAATTTAGTCTAGTTTCACGTAAAAAAAAGAATTATGCAAAAATATCAATCGTAGCCGAAGTTATAAGTGTTTGAGTAAAGTGCACTTTGGAAAAAACGCGAACTGAGAAAATGGCGATTTTGTGGTTTTTTAGAGGTTTTTTGGACCTCAAATCGCCATTTTAGCAGCAATTAAGCCCAAACTTGCAGAGAATACATAATTCAACGCTATTTATCGAATAAAGTTGGTTTCATTCAAAAATATTGATATTTGCCCAAGTTATGGGCCAGAATTGCTTAGGTGACGCGCGTATGCCCATATAAGCGTTTTTCAGCCATAACGTTTTGAGATATCGACTTCAAATTTTTTTATGGTAACTCAGGGGACCATTATCTATCGATTGCACACCTCAGATCCCGCCCAAGTTGCTTTTGAAAAAATATGCCCCTTTTGTGCCCATATTTTGGCACGGCGCCACGGCGGCGCCAGTGGGTGTGGGGGTACCAAATCTGGCCAAAAAGTTGGCCCACGGGGTATACGTTTTGGGTCAACCGTTATCTCAGAAACATGTTTTCCCAAAAATTTGGCTTGAACCCCCCCCCCCCCATTAAGAAGCTTCATTGCTATCTAAACTTACCTTGGTTAAGAAGCTTCATTGCTATCTAAGCTTACTTTAGTTAAGAAGCATTATTGCTATCTAAACTTACCTTGGTTAAGAAGCTTCATTGCTATCTAAGCTTACCTTGGTTAAGAAGCTTCATTGCTATCTAAGCTTACCTTGTTTGAGAAGCTTCCTTGCTATCTAAGCTTACCTTGGTTAAGAAGCTTCATTACTATCTAAGCTTACCTTCGTTGAGAAGCTTCATTGCTATCTAAGCTTACCATGGTTAAGAAGCTTCCTTGCTATCTAAGCTTACCTTGGTTAAGAAGCATCATTGCTATCTAAGCTTACCATGGTTAAGAAGCTTCCTTGCTATCTAAGCTTACCTTGGTTAAGAAGCTTCATTGCTATCTAAGCTTACCTTGGTTAAGAAGCTTCATTGCTATCTAAGTATCTAAGCTTACCTTGGTTAAGAAGCTTCATTGCTATCTAAGCTTACCATGGTACTGTAGCTTCATTGCTTACCATGGTTAAGAAGCTTAATTGCTATCTAAGCTTACCTTGGTTAAGAAGCTTAATTGCTATCTAAGCTTACCTTGGTTAAGGAGCTTCATTGCTATCTAAGCTTACCTTGGTACTGTAGATTCATTGCTGTGTAAGCTTACCTTGGTCAAGAAGCTTCATTGCTATCTAGGCGTACCTTGGTTAGAAAACTTCATAGCTTTCTAAGCTTACCTTGGTTAAGGAGCTTCATTGCTATCTCCAGGATGGTCCTGCAGTGCCCGACACCGTGTCTACCGTCAGAATCCAGGGCAAAGTGCTGCGCCATGACAAAGAGAGCGTTGTTCCTGATATCCACGGCTGGGAACCGAGCGTGGAACTCCTTCCTGGGGAGTTGGGAGATGAGAAGAAGTGGGGTACGGGGGGAGAAGAAGGGATTTAGAGGAGAGGTGAGAGGGAGGGTAAGAGGGTTTTAGAGGGGGGTGAGAGGGGGAGTAAGATCGATTTAGAGGGGGTGAGAGGTGGAGTAAGAGGGATATAGAGGTGGGGCGAGAGGGGGGTAAGAGCGATTAAAAGGGGGAGTAAATATGCGATTAAGAGGGGGTGCGAGGGGGGAGTAAGAGCGATTAAGAGGGGGTGAGAGGGAAGATGAGCAAGTCTAAGGGGTGAGAGAAGAGAAAAAAGAGAAAGAGCACCGGTGAGGAAGAGATGGGAGGGGAAAGTAGAGTGAGAAATGAGATGAAGAGTGAGTGAAGTAGGTAAGACAAAGTGCATGAAATCAAGATAATTTAATATTTGATATCATTCGATGAAGAATATCACTCGAGAATCCCTCGTCAGTTCAAACTATATTAATCTGTACGCATATATCAAAACATATGACAGTTTCGATTATAAATAATCGAGCTAAGTTCATTAAAATTGAGGGTCAGCGAACATTATTGTCAAGCAAAATTGATAGCTTTGTGTCAAAGATTCTATGACAAAGGCAGATAATTCTTTAAAAGTTATATTTTTCGCAGAATGGTTATTAATGTACTTTAGTTGTGACCGAATTACTTCTTCATATTAAATAGTATACCAGTAAAAAAGAACCTTGATAATTATATGTCACAGGTTTTTTGAGTCCATGACAGATTTCGGAAGGAGAAGTCCTTGTCTACCGATTATAGGACGTCCTCACGAGGATGATAAGATTATATTTCTTGTGCCCCACGAAATAATAAAATGGCGTGTGTATCAGCTTACATCAAGGATGCTTACCAATTAGAGTGGTGCTATTTTATACGATAAAAACGAATATATTTCCATCTTGACGTCATTATATAACATCATTGGGTACAACTGGCATATTATTATTAAATATTATATAAATGAAATGAATTATCGTTATTATACATTATGTTGAACGTATTGATATTATTACATCAATTTACCACCATGTGACCCTCCACACGGAAATGGTATGCGAGATAAAACGCGCGTTTGACAGTTATACCACTGGTAATACAAGTTCTGATAAGGAGATAAAAAATAAATTATTATAGAAATATTATGTGTACTAAGGACGGTGACCTAGAAAGCTCCACAGAGAAATATCTAGACGTGTGGCGTACTCGAAGTTCCACGAAAATGTGAAATTCAAGGTGTGTTGAGTCTTAAAAACAGGGTCGAAAATTTAATTGGCATTAACGAGTTATACCCTATGGAATGCATCCTTATATATCAAGACATCAGTAGAATTTGATTCGGAAAAAGGTGGACTACCAAGGTTAGCTTGGCAAGTTTACCGCTTTTATGAGTGAGAATTTCCTCGAGACTCGAACCCTGAATGTCATTAATGACAGGCAGGAATCAAGTCCACTCAAACAAGCGCAGCCAGTAAGAGGTTTAGTTGAACTGTAGTTCTGATCGGCATGTAACTATCTAACCTGATATCAGTGAAGGTGTTGCAGTGAGGAGACAGGGGTGCGTCTCGTCTCACGGAGTCCGGGTGGAGGCACTGTCGCAAGTGCGAGGGACCATCGCAGATCATCCTAACATTGCCACCAATTTGAGAAAGGTAGTCGTTGAACTGTGAGAGGGAGGTTGTAGGTGATTGCATACTGCATTTGATGTTATATTTCATAGCAACATAAAAGAAGTCGTAGAGTAAGGTGTTTAAATTCATGGGCGCAGCAACTTAAGTTATTAAATAAAGGTAAGGTGTTCCATTTCTCAACAAAATCATGAGCCAAAAATTGAGCCTAAGGCTGGTTTCAATTTGCGGTCAAGATTCATCTGGCTCTGAATCAGTACCCAGTTTAATAATTATTTGATAATAATTCATAATCTACATAGGTATTGGGTGTTTGTACCAGGGGATTTATTATTAAACGAGAACAGCAAATTTATAACATTAATTAATAGTGACGGAAGTCCAGATATGTCAACAGATTTCTTGGTTGTAAGTGGCAACTGCCGCGGTGTAACTAGAATGTGAATAAAAGAAAACATCTAACAGTCTGTGTAGCCAATCGGTTGTCTTATCGGAAAATTAACTAGAAAAAGGAAACAGAGCAACTGTAGAGTGTAGAGTTATGAAATGCAAACCTTTGAAATTGCGTCCTGGAAGGCTGTTCCCTTCTCAATTTGCTGCTGAGTAATTCCTATCTGCATTTGCAGTGATGAAGTGATGCTTTGCTCTGACTTGATGATAGAGTCTTGTCCATCCAGTAGCTGAAAGATGATTCAAATAGATAAATTACTGCTTCAACCTCAGCAAAATGGGTCTAAGAAAACAGTACTAACGAATGATACAAACGGATGAAGAACATGCGAATTTATTAATTTAGGATTACTTGATCAGTGATCATGTACATGATTTATGAGAGTGATAATCAGACTGAATTTAATATGTGGTGTACACACGATGCATGTGGGTTATTGATTATAAACATGACATGTTGCGGATAAACATAAAAACTGTGTTTAATAATGAGGTGTTCTATTTGGTAGCTGCTTTTCAGTAACATTCAAAGCTTGGTATGCTATGTAAATGACTTCCTTTTCATCAGATCCCATGTACTGCCCCTGTACTCCTGAGATTTGAAACATTATAAAAAATAGTCCTCATATACATTGATAGAGACTTAATGATTCACTAAATCATATTTGATATTGGTGCATGAACAGTCACTGATACAAGCAAAGATGTAAGGTACTTTGTCAAGCTTTAAGTTAAAATGATATAAGATTTTACCTGAGGTTGTGACATGAACTGCAACAAGAAAATCATTTTCAGCCATCTCTCCCTGTTCCAGCTATACATGAAATAAGATATTCAATAACTTGATAAGTGAGTTAATAAAATATCACAGTCAGAAGAAAATAAATGGACAAAAAGCAATCTACAGTGTATAATAAGGGCAAGAGAGATATCAGATTTTATGAGCAATTTTAATGAAAACTAATGCAGAGGCAATTAGTCAAAAGAATAAACACAAAGGTCTAATTCATTTCCTGTCACATTATCTCAAATCTCACAAAAGGAGCCCATTGACTGATTGGGCTGATTAAATTAATCTGCCATATAATAAATAGTTATATTTCAATTCCATTATAATTGGATAGTAATTAATCATTGAAGGTTTCTGGTTGCACTTTATCTCAGAAAGAATGATCAATGTACTGTAGTAACCTACATACCTGAGTGTTAAGTTTCATGAGATTATAGGTAAAAAGTTTTATCTTTTCATTTAGATTATTTAGCAATAATCAAGATCAGTTTTGACAGTGGAACTAGACATTGCATCATTTTTGATTGAATGCAATGCAGATTAATTCATGCAAAAAGACTTCTCATTTGATAACACAAACAATTAAACAAATTTACAATCCAATATAATTTCATCCCTAGCATTCCCACAAGCCAATAGATAGCCATTTAACTAATAAGCATCAGTTGTTTTGGTGTAACATTCTATGTCCAGACCAAACTTTTGTGTTAAATGTTGCTTTATACTTTTATGCAAATTGTGTTTCTCAACATATGTCACAGAAAACCCAGATTATATGCCAAAATATCTTACCTCTGATAGCACACATTAAGTAGGCAAAAAATATGGCCCATTGCCAGTTGCTTACAGAAGCAGTCTATAATAAAAATGAAAAACAGTAGCATTTTGCAAGTCATCAATCTATGTATATTGTATATATGCATGCTTTATCAGGAAATCAACCGTATACCTAAGGAGATCATAAATCAACCAAATTGAAATTCAACATTCATCTGAAAATGTGAAAGTGACTGAAATAAGCATAAACTTTACATTGCAATCAGATTTTACCTAAGCGAGCAGATATAACTTGATGAGTGCTTCCATAGAGTTAAACAGTTCTTCAATATTAATCAATACAGACTAGCAGGGTACTAAGCTACTCTGTAGCAATATGATATGCTTCAAAAATGTATGGCCCAAATTGGCACGTCATTGGGGTGCTGGGCCTTTGGGGTCTTTGGAGTGTCAATGGCCAAAATAGAGTTTTGAGAAATTATATAAAAAACATAATGGCAACCAGAAAAAACTAACAGAATTAAAAAAAATATTGTCCTAACTTCTATAACTGTGACCTGAGTTATGGATTTTGGAACTCAGAATATTTCCGAAAATTCTGTGCATGTGTGTTTGCATATGCTTGTGTACATGATTCTAAGCAACAAAATGGTTCCCTGAAAATTAAAAATCAAATAGGGAATCTGCATACCCTTTGGCTACAACACTGCCCTTCAATAGTCTTCAATTTTTTCTGACTTGCTGTGTCAGCCTGTCAGCCTCATCAAATAGCTTACATACTTTAATCTTGTCATTAATTTTCTACTTCCGGTAGATTCATTTAATTCAATGGGACATATTATCAAAAAAAGTTTTTGTGGGGGGTTGGTTGACTTTTAAAAATTAAGGGGAGGGTTGCCCAAAAAGGAGATAGGGGATTTTGAAAATTCAGGGGGAGGTTTTGGCAAGGGGAGTCAAAAAATTCAGGGGGGATTGAACCCAGGATGAAGATATGGTCTGGGGGACAGCCCCCAGAAGCCAGATGTCCATTGTCCTGATAAAATATCACACTCAAATCAGCACAGAAATTTTACTGCTATTATTGCTAGATTGTAATTTAAAGAATACACAAGTTAAAATTGAAAAAAGCAGGAATCTGGGTATGAGGACCCCCATGAGCCAGATTTCCTGAATAAAAAATGCTACTTGGGTGCAACAAAACTCATAAGCTCAACAGCAATACAATGAACAACTGTCTAAATCTTGAGCTATTGAGTATTATTAAGCTATCATGAGTATTGACATGTTTGGAGTGATAGATCATTTTGAGAAACACACTTTTTAAAATACAGATGCTCTCCTCATTGCATTACCTTATGGGATCATGTTGGAGAGTTGGAGAGAATTCTTGCAGATTGATGTCTTTAAGAAAGATTTCTTTTTAATTCAAATATGTTATAACCCTGGTCCCTGGTTTTCAGGAGAAGTGTGGAGTATTGGATCAGGATGCATGCCACTCTCATAAATTTCATTGTGTAACATAAAAGGTTAGGATCATGTATAGTACATTGGTCGATTGAAATTAATTAATTAGTTACTTCTAAATATACATACAATGTGTCACTTTAAATAAATTAATAAAAAAAAAAAACTCCAAAACTAAAAACTAGCAACACATGCCCTCTAACTGTAGGGATAAATGAGATGAGAAAAATGGGCAAAATCCTGATTGAATGAAATTGGACAATCAACTCCATTTGAATGACTGATGTGTTTTACTGGTTTCAATAACTTTAATCAAGGCTGAATAAGCAATGTTATTGTTGTTTCCCTACTAGCTCAAAGATTTTCTGTATAAAACACCTCAGTCAATCAAATGAAGTTGATCAATTGATCAATTTCATTCAATTGACCGATGTACTATGCATGTGCCTCACAGACTGAAGATGCCTGCACACCACTCATCCTGGTGTGACTCACTTAGATACAACTGCTCTCCACATTGCATTACCTAAAGTACTCCAGTAGCTAGCCAAAGTTGAGTAGGCCTTTCGAGGTCCAGAGAATTTCTCATCGGAATTTGTTTGTTCAAATGATAACAATCAACTTTGAGGGGGGTAGAAATTTTCAAATAGTGGCGAACAGGTGACCACGCCCACTTTTCGTCATTTTTTAATTGGTGTGCGTGTTCAAAAATTCATATCTCGGGCTAGAAGGTCGTAGAGACTTGAGCTTGGGGTCAAACGAATCGCAATGGCCATGTTTATATTTGACGTGTTAATAAAACATATCTAAAATACTCCTGAACCGAAAGTTACAGGCCAAAAGCATAGCCGGTATTAAAATCGATTATTTTATCATAACTTGGGCTAGGAAGGTCGCAGAGACTTCGTTTTAGCTCAAAAAGAACCGCAATTGGCATGTTTATTTACATTTTGTGAATAAACATATACTAAAATGCTCAGAAACCAAGTTATAGGCAAAAACTGATTTTTGGTCATTTTCGCTGTGGAATTTTGGCAAAAAAAATTAATGTAGCATCCATGTTTTGGGGAGACCAAAATTTTACCCCTGAAAATGTTCTTTATCCTCGTTTGACAGAAAAAGGTTTTGGGGTCTAGAATAATGATCACAATGGCTATGTTGAACTATTGCAGCTAGTTTGATGCCCAATTTTGACATTTTTTTGTTTACATGTGTCCAAAATTCATATCTCAGGCCAGGAAGGTCATAGGGACTTGTTTTTGCTCCAACGATTCACTCTCATGTTTATATAAGACTTGTTAATAAACAGCTCTAAATATTACATGTTACAGAGTAAAAAACATATAACTGAATTTGTTTAGAAACAGGTTATGCCAGATTTGCCAAAATGTAGAATTGTTAAAGACTCCGCAAACCAAAATTTTAGACCCCAAAATCTTTTTTCATCACAGGAGGGATGTTTGAAGTACATTTCGAAGGTCAAAATTTTGGTTTGCAGATCAAAACATGGATTCTGCATTCATTTTTGGCAAATCTGGCATAGCGATAATGGCCAAAAATCAGTGTTTTTGGCCTATAACTGAGTTTCTGAGCAATTTGGGGTATATGTTTATTGACAAGTCGTATATAAACATGCCAATTGTGGTTCTTTTGAGCTATTAACGAAGTCTTTAAGACCTTCCTAGCCCAAATTATGAACAAATTACCAATTTTGAGCCATCGCGTCGGCTCAAAATGCTTTTTGGCCTGTAACTCGGTTCAGGAGCATTTCAGAGCACATGTTTATTAACAAGTCTAATATAAACATGGAGATTGCGATTCGTTGGAACCCAAAAACAAGTCTCTACGACCTTCCTGGCCCGAGATATGAATTTTTGGACATGCGTGTCAAAAAATGTCAAAATTGGGCATCAAATCCAGTTGCTAAATAGTTCAACATAGCCATTGTGACTATTCTAGACCCCCAAAACCTTTTTCTGTCAAACGAGGGATGTTTAAAGAACATTTTCAGAGGTAAAATTTTGGTCTCGACCCCAAAACATGGATGCTACATTGATTTTTTGCCATAAATTCCACAGCAAAAATGACCAAAAATCAGTTTTTTGCCTATAACTTGGTTTCTGAGCATTTTAGGGCATATGTTTATTCACAAGTTGTATATAAACATGCCAATTGCGGTTCTTTTGAGCTATGAACGAAGTCTCTGCGACCTTCCTAGCCCAAGTTATGATAAAATAATCGATTTTTAGCCATCGCTTTGGCTCAAAATGCTTTTTGGCCTGTAACTCGGTTCAGGAGCATTTTAGAGCATATGTTTATTGCAAGTCAAATATAAACAAGGCCATTGCGATTCGTTTGACCCCAAAAACTTTGGCTAGCTACTGGAGTAAAGAGATCATGTTGGTGTTCAAGTACAGAGTTTGGAGTTGGAAAAAAGTCTTGCAGATTGTAGAATTGTAGTAAATTTTTGACATATCATCATGATGTCTTAAAGAAAGATTTATTTTTTAATTCAAACAGATGTCAGATACTAGTCATTGCATGGCAAAAATTGTCAAAAACATGAACTCATAAACTTTGAATAAAAGATAAAGTGACAACATATTTCCTCATTCAGCAATCAGCAAGAGAAATATTCTAAATAATTAAACCTGAGATATCTTGATAGCATTGATAACGGCATTGAACTTTGAAGATGAATCGCAAATACACGCAATGTTGTCAAGCAACGTCTGGCGGCAAAATAATAGCAAAGGAACACAGCGAAAATTAGTATCCATTAGTTACCATTAGTATCCGTGGTAACTGGGTGGATACTGGGTGGATACTATGGTGGATACTAAATGTCAGATTTAGTATCCACGGATACTAATGGATACAGTAGTCTATTTTTTAATAAATAGTATCCACTGTGGATACTAAATTAGTATCCACTAGTTACCATTAGTTACCATCAGTTACCATTTAGTATCCACCCAGTTTCCACGGATACTAAAATTGCCGTTAGTTACCATTTAGTATCCATTAGTATCCACTGACGAATTAGTATCCATCAGTTACCACCACTTTGTAAAAATCAATTTTCGTGGATACTGAGCCCAAATTTGGTAACTAATGGTAACTGTTGGTAACTAAATGGTAACTAAGTGGTAACTGGGTGGATACTAAATGAAATAGTATCCACAAAATAAAAATTTATTACCAAAACCAGAATAGCTGTGTACAAATGTGAATTTTAGAAATTAGTTACCACCACTTACAAGCCCCTGCCGCTCCATAAAAATATCATTCGCATTAATGAGGTGTATTTATTAGCCCTATACTCAGTTACCATTAGTATACACGCAGTTACCATTAGTATCCGCCCAGTTACCATTAGTATCCACCGAGTATCCATCAGTATCCACACAGTTACCATTAGTATCCACCCAGTTACCATTAGTATCCACCCAGTTACCATTAGTATCCACCCAGTTACCATTAGTATCTACCCAGTTACCATTAGTATCCACCCAGTTACCATTAGTATCCACCCAGTTACCATTAGTATCCACCCAGCTACCATTAGTATCCACCCAGTTACCATTAGTATCCACCCAGTTACCATTAGTATCCACCCCGTTAAGATTAGTATCCACTCAATTACCATTAGTATCCACCCAGTTACCATTATAGTATCCACCCAGTAACCATTAGTATCCACCTAGTTACCATTAGTATCCACCCAGTTACCATTAGTATCCACACAGTTACCATTAGTATCAACCCAGTTACCATTAGTATCCACCCAGTTACCATTAGTATCCACCCAGTTACCATTAGTATCCACCCAGTAACCATTAGTATCCACCTAGTTACCATTAGTATCCACCCAGTTACCATTAGTATCCACACAGTTACCATTAGTATCCACCCAGTTACCATTAGTATCCACCCAGTTACCATTAGTATCCACCCAGTTACCATTAGTATCCACCCAGTATCCACCCAGTTACCATAAGTATCCACTCAGTTACCATTATGCACGGTTACCCCTGATGTCATGTGATAATGACATCGCGTGACATACATGTGGCACATCACGTGACCTCTAGTTCGATCCAGTGCCGATTATATCCAGTGCTAATTATATCCAGTGCCGATTATATCCAGTGCCGATTTTATCCAGTGGCGTGTTAACCATTAATTAATATATCATAGTACATGCGCGGCTTTGTCAGGTTGATTCCTCAACTTGAAATTATCAGTAAATATACGGCTAATATAACTCTGGGCTCTTCATTATCTATGATAATGACGTCATGTAGTTTGTGGATTGGGATGTTTGATATAAGTCGCATGATAAATGTATTTTTAGTTTAAAAAAACCTCGGTTTAAAATACATAATGACGTCAGTCAGAAAAATATCTACTAGCGCTTTAACGGGTTAGGGTTAGGATCAGGATTAGGGTCAGGATTTGTTAGGTTTAGGGTCAGGATTAAGGTTAGGGTTTCGGTTAGGGCCATATTTAGGTTTACTAAACCTAAATATGGCCCTAACCGAAACCGTTTAGGATACAAACAATTGACCTTTGGGTCTGTGACGTAACTTAGCCACAGTTATATGGGACACATACCCGGGTCTGACGACGCACAGGTCTGACGACGTCCGCCTATGATTTAAAATACATGTATATTTGGTATGTGTCCCATATAACTCTGACTGAGTGACGTCACAGACCTAAACGTCAATCTTTTTGTATCCTAAACCTATTTATTGCCCTAACCAAAACCCTAACCTTCATCCTTGTCCCATATAACTCTGGCTGAGTGACGTCACAGACCTAAAGGTAAATTTTTCTGTATCCTAAACCTAAATATGGCCCTAACCTTAATCCTGAGCCTAAACCTAACAAATCCTGACCCTAATCCTGACCTTTAAAGTGCTAGATGTGCTAAACTATATTTTTCTGACTGATGTCATTATCATAGATAATGTAGAACCCAGAGTTGTATGGGACACTAGCCGTATATTTACTCATAATTTCAACATGAATAATCAACCTGACAAAGCCGCGCATGTACTATAATGACATTAATGGTTAACAAAGCACTGGATAAAATCGGCATTGGATATAATCAGCACTGGATATAATCGGCACTGGATAGAACTAGAGGTCACGTGATATGCTACGTAATACGTCTCGTGATGTCATTATCACGTGACATCAGGGTAACTGCGTGCATACTAATGGTAACTGGGTGGATACTAATGGTAACTGGGTGGATACTATACGGTAAATACACACTTGGGTGTGTAATTACCACATTAATTCCACGAGCTTGCGAGTGGAATTCATGCAATAAATGCACGAGCTTGCGAGTGCATTTATTGGAGTAATTGCACGAAAGCCATGAGTGCAATTACGATGGTAATTTACACACCCAAGTGTGTATTTACTGTATTATTACCCTGCCATGTATGCAGCAATCAAAGGAGACGGTTTGAAACTTAGAAACATACGGATGAACGTATTACGTATTCGAACCCAATGTTTTATGAACAATAGCTAGGTAGGGATGCATTTGTAAAAGGGATGAATTTGTAAAAGTCAACATCACATCATCATCAGGGTCAATTCAGCAAATACTCAAACTCTCAAAAGACCAAAATATGATAGAACCAGCGCCCAGCATTGATGCATATTGCATACTGTTAGTGTATGACGTAGTGTATGTACTTTACAAAAAAATTTTTATGATCTTTCATCGCCATCAAAAACATGAATCATGAAAGTTAAGTAGGTACTCAATCAAAAACAAAAAACAATTCACTCCACAACCATACAACCATATAAGAAACGAAAACTGACAGATAGAAATGACGGCGCACAGTAATAATGCAAATGAAATTGATAAAATGGAGCAATACACCATTTATATGGCGCCATAAGTCTGCGTTATATCTCTAACACTAGATAAATATTGAATAAACATTGGAACCCAGATGGAGTTATCAAGCGTCTAGGTGGCACCATTCAGGTATATACGATAGCAGTCCTTTTATCTAATTTATCTTTAATCTTGTGTTGCCCTATAATATCGTTAAGATATATTATCGTATTTTATCTATTGTGCTCCTTATTTACTTTATCTTGTGCTACCGAATGTACCATTAAGAATATAACATATATCGTACCGAACATATTGTGCTCCTTATCGCTATTTTATCTTGTGTCACAGTATACATGCGGTTAAGAATAAATTACATCGAATCGTTTTTTATATGAAAAGTGCGATAACAGATATCATGGGAGCTTATTATTATCCTATTTACATCCTCACATAGATAGCAAATAGGTTAGAATCGTGCGAATGGCCGTTTCAGAAAATTTGTAGTAATTCAACAGTAGTAATTCAACAGTTGGGAATAGTAATTCAACACTTGAATAGTAATTCAACAGTTGAGGTATAGTAGTAATTACACTTGACAGTAATTCAACTGCTGGGTACGGTGGAATTACATGATTAATATTGCTCAAAAATTCGAAAAGTAATTACACTGCAGGGTAATAATAATGGTAACTGGGTGGATACTAATGGTAACTGTGTGGATACTAATGGTAACTGGATGGATACTAATGGTAACTAGGTGGATACTAATGGTTACTGGGTGGATACTAATGGTAACTGGGTGGATACTAATGGTAACTGGGTGGATACTAATGGTAACTGGGTGGATACTAATGGTAACTGGGTGGATACTAATGGTAACTGGGTGGATACTAATGGTAACTGGGTGGATACTAATGGTAACTGGGTGGATACTAATGGTAACTGGGTGGATACTAATGGTAACTGGGTGGATACTAATGGTAACTGGGTGGATACTAATGGTAACTGGGTGGATACTCATGGTAACTGGGTGGATACTAATGGTAACTGGGTGGATACTAATGGTAACTGGGTGGATACTAATGGTAACTGGGTGGATACTAATGGTAACTGGGTGGATACTAATGGTAACTGGGTGGATACTAATGGTAACTGGGTGGATACTAATGGTAACTGGGTGGATACTAATGGTAACTGGGTGGATACTAATGGTAACTGGGTGGATACTAATGGTAACTGGGTGGATACTAATGGTAATTGAGTGGATACTAATGGTAACTGGGTGGATACTAATGGTAACTGGGTGGATACTAATGGTAACTGGGTGGATACTAATGGTAACTGGGTGGATACTAATGGTAACTGGGTGGATACTAATGGTAACTTGGTGGATACCAATGGTAACTTAGTGGATACTAATGGCAACTGTGTGGATACTAAAATGTTCCAAATTGGTGCTTTTGAGGCATAATAAAAAGTAATAAATGTATCATGGACAATAATATATCTTTTTGGGGCTAGCTGATTTTAGGTAACCCAAGTATTTTTTGTCCACAGCTAAAGTCATTTTAAGGTATATATCACTTTTGGTGGATACTAAAATTTAACTGTGTTTTTAATCGAATTTAGTATCCACAGAAAGGTGTTAGTTACCACTGGCACTGTAAAAAAATAATCCATGGCTCGAATTATGGACTCTTAAAATAATTTTTTTGCCGTTTTGTGGTAACTGATGGATACTAATTCGTCAGTGGATACTAATGGATACTAAATGGTAACTAACGGCAATTTTTAGTATCCGTGGAAACTGGGTGGATATACTAAATGGTAACTGATGGTAACTAATGGTAACTAGTGGATACTAATTTAGTATCCACGGTGGATACTATTTATTAAAAAATAGACTACTGTATCCATTAGTATCCGTGGATACTAAATCTGACATTTAGTATCCACCATAGTATCCACCCAGTATCCACCCAGTTACCACGGATACTAATGGTAACTAATGGATACTAATCTTCGCTGTGTTCCTTTGCTATTATTTTGCCCGTCTGGCTAGTCAAGCATTGTCTGACCTCGCTAAAATTTAATTTTATTTGAATACTTAAATTTGATCAAAATGATGGTGCGTGGCGCCTTACTCGGTAAGGCCTTTTATTGATACCTTGTTGTTTGACCCCTTTGCCTTCGGCGGGGGTATGTGTCCCTTATAACTCTGGCTGAGTGACGTCACAGACCTAAAGTCCAATCTTTTTGTATCCTAAACCTATTCATTGCTAAGCCCGCATAGTTGCTAAAATAATCCTCAAACAAAAATACCTTACGCTATTTTTCGCGGCGCGTTCCATCACCTTTGCGCGTTCCCGAATCTGCAATTTATACAATTGCGCTGCGAAACCAATTATCTCTGCGCGCGCAATTTATTTTCAGACCAAATCTCAAATTTACGCCGCGCACTATATCAGGAGATATTTCTCGAAATCGGCGTAAGTAATTATCGCGTTGGATAGGGTATTTGTCATTTCCATTTTATTTACTGTGGATGGCGGCCATATTGGTTTGCGTTCTTAAATTTATGTGAGTAATTCTCACAGGGAATTTTGTTTTGTTTTCACGTTCGTTCTTTCTTTTTTCATTCCTGTTTCAGTGTTCACAGACCACATTTGAGTCTTTATTTTTTCAAAGATTTTCATTCGATTTTTCATTTGATTCCTCTGATGTGTATGGTACGATCATTCCATACGTATCAATCTTGGAATTATTTCTTGCCCGACTTGGGGACTTTGCAACATTTTGATTGAATTCAATCATATCATCTCATTGTGATAAAAAATAAGATCTGCTGCCCAGATCATATACTATCGACCATTCACCATCAAGCTTTTTTCCGATGAGTTGTTGTCGACCAATCAGATTACTCCGGCAATATGTGCACATTATAGAGCACATTATATGAATGAACTTTCTGTGACTTACTTTTGATGACTTTTTCGATCATAGATCCTATTGTATTTTGTGTAAATGTAATTCACTAAATTTCAGTTTAACAAAGCTGTGTGTCCTGACTTCCTGAGGTGTTAGCTGGTCGATTGTTGAAATTTATTGAGTTATTGAATTTGAATGTCGATTGCATCGAATTTCAATTATATCAGTATTTTAGACCAGGATTGTTTCATTTTAATTCGTACTCATTCTTGATTCTTCAAACAAAGGACCTATATTTTAGTATTTTGGTATTGGTATAACTATTTGCCCAATAATTATTATTTCAAGTCTGCACTCGTTACGCTTATTTTGCTTTTTCGAACGTAGTGAATAAATCTTTAGATTCAAAATTTCTTACTCCTAGCATTGAAATGATGGCGGTGCACCACGAGCTGAGCAACATTGAGAGTAGAAAAATGTCAATCCGAGGCAGTTATGAAGCCGGTAGTGAGGGCCAGAGCTACCGACATTGCAGCAGCGTGGATTAGCCATGGATGTGTTAAAAGCCTTTCATTGAACAATTAAGGTAATGTTTCGAGTAAAATTGACCGTTAAAATGAAATGCCAAACGGCTGTGGTTAGATATTTAGGTAGAATACCAGTGCAATCAATCTGAGTTGGCTAGATATCTGTCTGCATATTCATGGAATAACACTGAATGCTGAGTCATGAGATAAATGTCACGAAATCGATTTTAGTCCTTCAGGTTTGGTCTCGAGATCTGGAGCTCATGGAAGTTATAATTTAAATATTCTCAAATATAGTCAGAAGTTTGTGTGATCTGATGATGTGATTCACACAATAGTATTAGACACATTTCGCCAATACCAACTCAATTTACTTGTTTATTTACAGATGTCGACTGTCGGAATACCATTCAACTGCTGGATTTCACACTGTGCCAGGGTATTTCACACGTTGTGAGGATACTGACCACTGTTATGGGTCATCGAACTGTTCAAGATTCAAGAAGCGGAGTTCCACTTCATGACATTGGAAGAGCCAAACAGTAAGTCTTCATGGTTAAACACACCCTTTGTCCTTTCATCCAAAGGGCCTTTCAGGGACCTTCGTATTATTGTTAAATCCCAGCTTAAGATTCATTTATGAATTTTTAGATATTCATATTGTGCGAATCCAAGAGTGTGTAGCTGGTAGCTCTTACTCCCCAGTCCAGAAAAATTGCCTTATTTGCACAATATCCATTTGTATGTTAACTCTGTACATTAATCCAGGCGCCGCGGCACACTCTTGATCCTGTGAAACCATCCGGCCCGGGACACACTATGTACAGATCCTGGGACACTTCAGATCCCGGGACACTCTACAGACCCCGGGATACTCTCCTGACCCCGTGGACATTCTCTGGGAGTCTGGGACACCCTCCATATTCCTGGACACTCCAGACCGCGGGACTCTACAGATCCCGGGACACTCCAGATTCCGGAACACTCCGCAGACCACGGAAACCTTCCAGACCTGGGACACTCTCCAGATCCCGTGCTACTACAGACCGTGGGACACTGTACAGATCCCGGGACAGCCTCCAGATTCCGGCACACTACAAACCCCGGGTCACTCCAGATTCCGAAACACTCTGCAGACCACGGGAAACATTCCAGACCCCGGGATACTCTCCTTACCCCGTGGACATTCTCCGGGACGCCCTCCATATTCCGGGACATTCCAGACCGTGGGAAACTGTACAGATCCCGGGTCATTCGCCGGGACAGCCCCGGGACACTACAGATTCCGGAACACTTTGCAGACCACGGGAAACCTTCCAGACCTGGGACACTCTCCAGATCCCGTGCTACTACAGACCCCGGGAATATCCAGACCGGAACACACTACATACCCCGGGATAGTCCTAATCCCGGGATCCTCTCCAGATCCCGGCCCACTATCCACATCCAGACCTCGAGAAACTCTTCAGACCCCGGGACAAACTCTGCACCCTGACGCACTCTGCAGACCCCGGAACACTTGCCAGATCCCTGTAAACTCCTCCATCCTCGGCTGAACATCTGTCATAACAATTGTAAGTACAAATTAAAGTAGGAGCGGCGGTATAAGTAAGGCAAATTTTTGCGATTTATTTCACTTTTTAGAGTTTGCCTTGTCTTGAGTCATTGGAATATTCCTGGACTGATGACACACCCGGACCCCAGCCTTGATTCTGATCTTTGATACATCCCTGGCACCTGTGGCCGTTTAAGCTCTGACTTCCCCTAACACAACTCTGCACTGTCCAGCACTGCATATCTGGCACCAGTTTGGTCCCCGTCGAATCCCTGAAACCAGTATGAGTATGAACTCCGATAGTCCGATGCATGTCTGACACCAGTCTGGGCTTTGCTTTATCCAGGCTTCAGTCTCGACTAAGAAAATCTGAAGTATCCGGACAACAGTTTGGACTCCGATGCATCCCTACCACTAGTCTCGCGCTCGACTCTGATGTATTATACCTGACACCAGTTTAGACTCTGTCGTATCCCTGACAGTTGACACATATCTGGACTACCAGTTTGGATGCTGACGCATCCGAGACATCAGTCTTGAGTATGATGTGTTCTTGAAGCCAGTGTGGACTCTGATGCATCTGTGACACCAGTCTAAATTTGACTTTCCCTAACACCACTCCAATGTATTCCTGACACCAATCTCGTCTCTGTTGCATACGTGGCACCAGTTTGAACTCTGACGTAACCGGACACAAGATTGGATGCTGATGCATTCGTGACATCAGTCTCGACTCTCATACATACCTGGCACCAGTTTGAACTCTGCCGTATCACTGACTCCAGTCTGGACTCCGATGCATCTTTGACACCAGCTTGGATACTAATGCGTTTTTTACATCAGTCTCGAGTCTGATGCGTTGCTGACCCCAGTCGGGACTCTGATTCATCCGTGGCATCAATCAACGCTCTGACTTTTGATTCACCACTGATTGACGCCACTCTGACTTTTCCTTGACACCACTCTTGACACCACTCTTTATCCTTGACACCACTCTTTATCCTTGACATCACTTCACAATCCTTGACATCACTCCTTATCTTTGACATCACTTCTTATCCTTGACATCACTCTACAATCCTTGACACCACTCATTATCCTTGACACCACTCCACAGTCCTTGACACCACTCTACATTCCTTGACACCACTCTTTATCCTTGACATCACTCTACAATCCTTGAAATCACTCTACAATCCATGACACCACTCATTATCCTTGACACCACTCCACAGTCCTTGACACCACTCTACAATCCTTGACACCACTTCTTTATCCACTTGATCATCACTCCTTGACAATCCTTGACACCACTCATTATCAATCCTTGACACCACTCCTTATCCTTGACATCACTCCACAGTCCTTGACACCTTGACACCACCACTCATTATCCTTGACACCACTCTTTATCCTTGACATCCTTCTTATCCTTGACACCACTCTTATCTTGACATCACTTCTTATCCTTGACATCACTCCACATCCTTGACACCACTCCTTATCCTTGACACCACTCTTTATCTTGACATCACTCTTTAATCCTTGACACCACTCTTTATCCTTGACATCACTCACAATCCCTTGATCTTTGACATCACTCCCTTGACATCACTCTCCCTTGACACCACTTTGTTATCCTTGACATCACTTCTTATCCTTGACACCACTCTACAATCCTTGACACCACTCTTTATCCTTGACACCACTCTTTATCCTTGACATCACTCCTGACACCACTCTTGACATCACTCACATGACATCACTTGACATCCTTGACACATCACTTCCTTATGATCACTCTATCATCCTTGACATCACTCCTTATCCTTGACATCACTCTTTATCCTTGATACCACTCCACAGTCCTTGACACCACTCCTTCCTTGTCCTTGACACCACTCTTATCCTTGACACCACTCACCTTCTTATCCTTGACACCACTCTTTATCCTTGACACCACTCTTTATCCTTGACACCACTCTTTATCCTTGACATCACTCATCCTCCATCAATCCTTGACACCACTCTGACACACTTCTTATCCTTGACACCACTCTACAATCCTTGACACCACTCTTATCCTTGACACCACTCCACAGTCCTTGACACCACTCCACAATCCTTGACACCACTCTTATCCTTGACATCACTCTTTATCCTTGACACCACTCCACAGTCCTTGACACCACTCTACAATCCTTGACATCACTCCTTATCCCTGACATCACTCCTTATCTCTGATATCACTTCTTATCCTTGACATCACTTTGCAATCCTTGACACCACTCACAATCTCCTTACACATCACTCCTTATCTTTGACATCACTTCTTATCCTTGACATCACTCTTTATCCTTGATACCACTCCACAGTCCTTGACACCACTCTACAACCCTTGACACCACTCTTTAACCTTGACATCTCACATCACTCCTTATCCTTGACATCACTCCTTATCTTTGACACCACTCTACAATCATTGACATCACTCCTTATCTTTGACACCACTCTCTGGTTTTTTGATGTGTTTCTGACACCAGTGTTGACTTTGATGCAAACCTGACACCATTTTGAACCCGAAAGCACCCGGACAAGAGTCTGGACTCTTATGCGTTCCTGGAAGCAGTGTGCAGTCTGGAGTGCCCGGACACACACCAATCTGGAATCTAACGTATCTCTGACAACAGTTTGGATCCTGATGCATTCGTGACATCTGTTTCGACTTTGATGCATGCATACTTGACACCAGTTTGAACTCTGTGGTATTCCTGACACCAGTCTGCACTTCGATGCATCTCTGACACCAGTCTGGACTTCTTGAGTGTGATGCTTTTCTGACCTCAGTCTGAAATCTGATGCATCTCTCCCACCCGTTGCAGATGGCCAGTATTTTGGCTCTGGCGTATTCCTGACCGCCTCAGTATAGACTCTGATACATCCCTGACACCTGTCTAAGCTCTGACTATTCCTTAACCAACTTGCACTCTGATGCGTTCTTAACACCAGTCTCTACTCTGAAGCATACCTGGCAGCAGTTTGAACTGTGAAGTACCCGGTCACCAGACTTGACTCAGATGCATCTCTTACACAATTCCGGGCTCTGATGCATCACGACACCAGTTTGAATGCTGATGAATCTCTGGCACCAGTTTGAATGCTGATGCATCCGTGACATCAGTCTAAATTTGACTTTCCCTAACACCACTCTGCACTCCAATGTATTCGTGACATCAGTCTCGACTGTGATGCAGAACCCGGCACCAGTTTGAACTCTGCCGTATCAATGACTCCAGTCTGGACTCCGATGCATCTTTGACACCAGCTTGGATGCTAATGTGTCTGTGACATCAGTCTCCATTCTGATGCGTTGCTGACCCCCTAGTCTGGACTCTGATTCATCCGTGACATCAATCAAAGTTCTGACTTTTCCTAACACCACTCTGGTTTTTGATGTGTTCGTGACACCAGTGTTGACTTTGATGCATACCTGACACCATTTTGAACCCGAACGCACCCGGACAAGAGTCTGGACTCTTATGCGTTTCTGGCACCTGGGCACCAGTCTCGACTCTGATACATGACTGATATCAGTCTTGAGCCTATTCATTCCTGAAACCAGTCTGGACCCACACCTATCTGTAATGAGCACGTAGGTTCCTATGTATCGGCCATTCGTGATGATAATTGGTACGCATGCGAATTTCCCGCGATGCTTCTAAGATAGAGGCTTCCTTCAACTTGAATCTCATCAGGAACAGGCTTGTTTGTTTCTAACATCCTTACTCACTGCTCAATACAATGAAGGTCCTGGTCATAATGCCCAATTTGCCACATTCTTCATGAAATGAGTTGTTCTATCAGGCTATTGCTAGTTTTGTCCCAATTCTGGTGTGATGAATATCTCAGAAAATAACGTTATTTTGCGCGCGCCGACGCGCATTGCAAACAATTTTACGCGTAACCACAAGAACTGTGGTAAACCACAAGAACTGTGGTAAACCACAAGAACTGTGGTAAACCAGACAAGACACCTTCATTTGTCAAGGAAGGACAAATACCAAGGAAGAGACCAAAACAAAGACAGTGCTACTGGAGTAAAGCAGATGACTGGAAAATACTCATGGATACTCGACAAGCACAATACAGCATACCACCTGATATTGTCATCACATCATTGCGGCCTGACATCTGTATTTACAGTACAGAGAAAAAGGAAGTGCTCTTCATCGAACTCACATCACCTGCAGAAGAAAATGTATCTTACTGGAGGATGAAGAAGAAAACAAAATACATGAGTCTCATAGAGGAGGCAAAATCAAATGGTTACAATGCAAAATGTCAAACAATTGGAAGTGGGTGCCAGAGGTTTTGTTTCAAAACATCTCTGACAACATTCAGGATGCTTGGAATCATGAAGAAACCAGATTAAAATCAGGAAAGAACTGTCACAGATAGCAATTCGATGCAGCCATTTCATCTGGATTAACAGAGAAAACTACCAGTGGGCTAATCCAGCAAGATTGTACCAGGAGGCTTCTCATAACATGTCAGACCAGAAAGAGTCCAACTAATTCGTGTCATACCAGATCGAATCCACCAACTAGTGTCAAACCAACTTGTGTCCAACCATCCTACCACCATCCAACCTGCGTCCAACCTTTTTGAGTCTAACCTTCATAGGCCAGGCCAACAAGAGACCATCAATCACATGCTGATCCTTGTGTTGACTTGGGACACACATGTGCCTGCATTGTTTGGCATCGGGGTGTGCTGAAAGCGGCTTGGTGGCCTGGGGCCTTGGGCGTGGCTGGGGCGTTGGCTTGGTGCCTTCTGGCTGGAGACTCCCGGTGCATGGGGGTGTTGAGGCGCACTTGGTGTAACTGGGTTTCAGATTCGGTGGCGTTTTGGCTGCGGTCCCGGTTGGGCCCGGGGTCCCTGGGTTGCATTGCCGGGCTGGTGATATTCGGGTGTTTCGGGTATTGTGGGAGCATGTTGTCTCAATGCAAACGGAATCCATCACAGTAGGCATGAAAGAAAGCCTGCCAAAGTTCCCCATAACGGCGGCCGACGGTGAATCTTTGGTTAAGGACAGGGACTTATGGGGCAATTTCTTCTCGAACGAGCACCCAGTCTCAAGGTTTTCTGTTTTGAGCACATCCACATCGTTCATGTTCATTGAGCCATGGTGAACTTCTGTTTTCTCCCAACATCCTACACTGGTAAAGCATGCACATCATGCCAGCCAAAGCCAACTTCAACTTCAACCAAAGTCAACTTCAAAGTCCAATCACACACATATGTCTTGCCTGTCTATTCTCCATTAACCAGTCCAGTCACCACGACTCCCTCATCGGCTCAGCCCTGGGGTTAGGAAGGATTCTGGCATACGTGCCCTTATCCTGACGTGCAACCTATGCTGTAGACACCTTAGCCGGGCCACGTCCACCTTTTGGTGCTCCCCATTTACCTGCCCCATTGGGTTGACAGTTGATCTCGGGCAGTTGTGGTATCCCTACCAACGATGTCCACCAGTTGTTACTGAACACATGCTCTGTCAGTGACAACTCCTCATTGTGAACTCTACAGCCTCATCTGCTACATGGTCAGGTGTAGCAGTATGGCTGCTAGAGGTCATCCTCAACCTAAATAACCCATCATCACAAAGACACTCTCAACCAACAAAGACACTCCCCACCCACAAAGACACTCCCCTCCTGCAAAGACACCCCACCTGCAAAGACACCCTTCACACCACCCCTCAACCCTCTCCACCTCTCCTCCCCTGCTGGGGATCATCTGGACCGCTTGAGAACAGAGATCAGGTAATAAACAGTGGTGTGCACAATTATTTACAATTGATATGGCACTGCCGATCATGGGCTCAAAATGAATCACCTCGGTGGTTCACTACAATCTTATTACATAGGTATTGATGCTCCAATTGCTTGTATAGAAATACAAGCAGCAAGCATGCTTGTTGGCCTCAAATTGTACTTTAATACTCTCCTCTGATTCAAATCTTAATTTTCAGTGACACTCCAGGCCCCGGGACCAAATGCAGACAAAGTGATGTCCTCCGGAGAAGGAGACAAGAGAGCACTGCAGAGTGCAGACCTCCGGACACATCCAGACATTACGGGAGAAACTCTAGAAGACCCGGAACATTCTCCAGACACTCTCTAGACAAGAGGACACGCAACTCACCTCCGAGATACTCCAGGCGAATGCAAAGGAACTGTGGACACTCCAAACCCGGGCCTTACAGAATCCAGGACACTCTAGTGCTCCGGATTGAACCACAGTACCGTGGAAAACTCTTCACTCTTCAGACCCAGGAACACTCTTCACACCCAGGGACACTTCAGATGCCGGGACACTTCGGATGCCGGGATACTGCAGACCGTTCGAGGTGCTCTGACCCTGAGATTCTGGCAGTCTAAGTTTCTGTTATTTTAAAACCAAACTGATACAGGATACTCAAAGTGAGCAGCTGAGCTTAACATTTAGAAACTCTTTAATCGAGGGATTCCCTATTTGAGCATTTGAATATTTCTGAGGCCGAATATATTGCATTCAGCATTGCTTTAATTTATTTGCAGAGTGCAGACTATTGAATGCTTAAAACATGTGTGGAGACTGGAGAGTGGAGCATGAGCTTGAATTAATTGAACAATGTTTCATGTTCTGTAAATAGAAAATAATTTGTTTATCGTCAAGCAAAAATTGTCCTTTCTAATTCGTATCTCACTTCTGCCAAATACAACGTGGAGATCACCTCAAAACAACGCGTAACGCCAGCTAAGCACGGTGTTGCTAGGTAACGCTATCCAGTGCCGAAATCAGTGACGTCACGGGCTCGAGTAGATGCAAATTTCTTACGCGCGCGCGGCTCCCTCAGTATTTTTGTTTGACGTTCACTTTAACCGCTATATCCGGCCACGCGGTAAATAATACACATTATAAGATGTTAGATCCTTCGACGTTCTGTCATATATACTTCCTGTATAATGAAATAGAAATATAAAATGTAGGGTGAAAAACTAGAATACAGTGTTTTTAACTGCTTAATCTCGCACTTTACTTAATATAATTGAAATTGGGTGGGATTTAAAAGCGGTTAGATCTTAAGGCACCTGCATCGTTACGCGTCGATCGAATGAATTGATCAAATGAAAAACGCACACAATCGCTCGCGCTCGCGCTTGCTTTTTTGCGCGGACGTCTTCGTAAAAGTGTATTGTGCGCGTATTTCATTTGATCAATCCATTTGATCGACGCGTAAAGATGAAACCACCTTAGCTTTGACTAAAAAGAAGTGCCTTTCAGATGCAGAAATATAAAAAAGAATTAAAAATGCCCCAATCATACGCGCTATTGTTGACGAGGTAATGGATTCATTGCATTTGTCGACGGTTGTGATTCATTGTTGATTATGGCAACAGAGCGGCCATGATGTATTCGACAGTGGATTTTTTTTCTATATTTGTCGACAATAAATTCATTGTCGACAATGGCGATGCATAAGTCGATAATTGCGATTCATTGTCGATAATGGCGATTCATTGTCGATAATGGCGATTCATTGTCGATTCCTTTTCGACAAATTGTTGACAATGGCGATTCATTGTCGATAATGGCAACAAAGATTAAGAAGCCATGGTCGACACTAGTGGATTCATTATCGACAATGAATTAATGGTTGACATTGGCGATTCATTTTCGAAAATGGCGATTCATCGTCGACAGTAGCGATTCATTGTCACCAATGGCCACTCATTGTCGACAGTGGCCTTTCAATTTTAATTTTCACCAATATCGACAGTTTGATCTAAATTTTAATTCAGTATCGAAGATGGCGATTCAATGAGTCATAAGCGACAAGAAATTCATTGTTGACAATGGCGATTCACAGTCGACATTGGCGATGCGATAGCTGTGAATTATTCACAGCTATCGCATCGCCAATGTCGACTGTGAATCGCCATTGTCAACAATGAATTTCTTGTCGCTTATGACTCATTGAATCGCCATTGTGAATAGATTGTCGACAATTGGCCGACATTCGAAAATGGATCGACATTGAATTTGAATCGTCAATACTCATACAGACATGAACCACAATGTCGACAGTGGATATGATAAAAACGATCGTCAATGGCGGTCGAGACCCATTGTAGCTAAAGTGAGTGGCATCATTGTCGGAATTTATTGTTCAACAATGCATGCTACAATGACTGACACTGACAGTCAATGACGATGGCCGTTGAAGATCAATTGTCGACAATGGTGAGTAGCGGTCGGTAAATCGTAAATCGCCATTGACGAAAATGTATCGCCATTGTCGACAACACCAATTTTTGGTAAAAGTGTCACAAGAGTTGTGATTTTTGTGCAATGGATCCATTGGATCCATCACGTGCAATGGACATGTCCAATGGACGTCCATTGGACATCCAATGAACATCCATTGAACTATTGAACATGATGTCCATCGGTTAAATGGCCAATGGTGTTCAATGGATCCATTGGATCCATTTTTGATGTTCAATGGACATGTTCAATGGATCCAATGGATGTTCAAAGGATCCATCTGAGTGGATCCAATGGACACAATCACCAAATTACATGGTTTGGTAGATGGACATCAGTCTGGTATTTTTATTCAATGGATCCATTGGATCCAATGGATCCATTGAACACCATTGAACATGTCCATTTGATCCATTGTACATTGTGTCCATTGGATCCATTGTGTTCAATGGATCTATTGTGTCCAATGGACAAAATGGATCCATTGAACACGATGTGCAATGGATCTAAATCTAATGGATCCAATGGTGTTCAATGGACACAATGGATCCATTGGATCCAATGGACACAATGGATCCATTGAACAAAAATACCAGACTGATGTCCATCTACCAAACCATGTTTGGTGATTGTGTCCATTGGATCCACTCAGATGGATCCATTGCATTGAACGTCCATTGGATCCATTGAACATGTCCATTGAACATCAAAAATGGATCCAATGGATCCATTGAACACCATTGGACACCATGTTCAATGGATGTCCATTGGATGTCCAATGGACGTCCATTGGACATGTCCATTGCACATGATGGATCCAATGGATCCATTGCACAAAAATCACAACTCTTGTGACACTTTTACCCAATTTTTTACAATTCGCTGCGCTTTGATCCTTTCGTCTTAAAGTGGCCCGGTGTAATCAAATTCAAAAGCTAATTAAAATGCAGTTTTCATAATTCACTATGACATTACCTGCATGTGCACTACAAAATGCATTTGTCAGTTGTCACTACCCTTCATTTCATATATTTGTGTCCTAATCCTATAGCTCCTCCATGATGTCAACCTGAACCATTTAGATTTACTGCTGTTCAGTGTCCCCCGGTCAGTGCCTTACTGAGGTGTCGCCACCTCTGAGATCGGTGTCTGAAATTTCCACAAAACCACAATTTGTACGCGTGTGATACTGATTTAACAGTATATTCACCTACGTACATGACGCCGCGCGATCGGAAATTTCAGAAGAATTCTCATTTCTCGAGGTGGCGACACCTGCCTTATAGTTATACGTGTGATGTAGTAGGTACGTAAATATTAAACCGATCCATCTAGACTCAATCTGAGCTGAGTATTTTGTCGGCTAAGTGTCAAACCTCTCCCTAACTCGGCGAGTGTTTATTTATTAACTGCATCGGGCAGGCAAATATAACGCAGTACATTATTCATAATCATATGTTTAACGCGTATGTGGTGGGTAGACTGAGTCAGACCAGGATTACAACTTTCATAAGACCAGTAAATGAAAATAGCTGTACTGATATTTGCCTTACAATACCAACTCCAAGATAATTGCCTGCGATAGCATTAGCATCGAGTACCGAACCAGTTCACCTAGCTCTAATTATAAATATAATGCTTGACTTTAACTTCATTATGTATCATGTCGTAACACTGATCTCCTATTCTGAATAGCGATAGAATATTATTCTTTACCTTTAAACGCACTATATATGGCACCCATTTGCTTTAGAGATCAGTTTATTCTTTGTACCGCTGGTAAATTACGTTGGTATTTATAATTCATTCGTTTATTTTACCATAATCATAAGCTTCATCACTTCAAATTCTTTATGCTGGTAGTGGTAGTGGTAAATTACGTACGTTATGGTACTTGGTTTGTTTAATTCATAATCATTCGTACAAATTACCAAGATTTATTGTGATAGTGATAATATAATGCAGGTGCTTATAGTTGTTGTTCATAGAGACTGCAAGTGCAGGTACCCGTACAGAACAGGGTTCGTTTTGTCTAACCCTAACCGTCAGTTTGAGTTTGTTAATTCTACACTTTGCTTTACACAACAGTAGCACATATCCTTGCCGGTTGATTTGTTCATAATTCGGGAACAAAGAGGGCTTTTTAAACGTTGCAGGATGATATTATGCACCTTCCAAGCGTGTTTATGCTATGTCTTCAAAAACCCTATAGGCACCAGGGTACCGTGTGCAATAAATTATTGCGCACTGTAGTGCCGATATCTGAATTTATTACGCACTGTAGGTCATAATAATTTATTATGGTGCAGTAGAACAGTGCGTAACAATTTATTCTCACACAGTTGAGCAAACAGTACCTTCAAATCTTGATTTAAGGGGGGGGGGGGGGTTCAAGGCAAATTTTTGGAAAACACGTTTCTGAGATGTAGTTGACCCAAAAGAGTATACCCCATTCAGGCCAACTTTTGGCCAGGTTTGGTACTCCCAGACCCACTGGCCGCCGTGCCCAGGCCCAATATGGGCACAAACTGGGATATTTTTCAAAAGCAACTTGGGCGGGATTTGAGGTGTGTAATCGATAGATAATGGTCCCCTGAGTTACCATAAAATTTGGTGATATCTCAAAAATGACCGAGTTATGGCCGAAAAACATGCCCATATATAGGCATATGCGCGTCGCGCTGAAGCCAATTTTGGCTCATAACTGAAAAATATCAATATTTTGAATGAAACCAACTTTATTCGATAATTAGCGTTAAATTATGTATTCTCTAAGTTTGGGCGATTGCTGCTAAATGGCGATTTGAGGTCAAAAACCTCTAAAAACCACAAAATCGCCATTTTCTAAGTTCAGAGTTTTTGTTTTGCTTTACTCAAACGCTTATAACTTCGGCTACGATTGATATTTTTGCATAATTCTTTTTTTACGTGAAACTAGACTAAATTCCTCAGATACAAATGGAGCCGGATTTTTGAGTTAGGCTTTCAAAAAAATTTGGCGCCAGAAGCGCCAAATTTTTGCCAAAAATTTGGCGCTTTTGGCGCCAAAAATTTTTGAAGGCCTAACTCAAAAATCCAAAAATTTGGCGCTTTTGGCGCCAAAAATTTTTGAAGGCCTAACTCAAAAATCCGAGTCCATTTGTATCTGAGGAATTTAGACTAGTTTCACGTAAAAAAAGAATTATGCAAAAATATCAATCGTAGCCGAAGTTATAAGCGTTTGAGTAAAGTGCACTTTGGAAAAAACGCGAACTTAGAAAATGGCGATTTTGTGGTTTTTTAGAGGTTTTTTGGACCTCAAATCGCCATTTTAGCAGCAATCAAGCCCAAACTTGCAGAGAATACATAATTTAACGCTACTTATCGAATAAAGTTGGTTTCATTCAAAAATATTGATATTTGCACAAGTTATGGGCCAAAATTGGCTTGCGCGACGCGCATATGCCCATATATGGGCATGCGTTTTTCGGCCATAACTCGGTCATTTTTTGAGATATCGACTTCAAATTTTTTATGGTAACTCAAGAGACCATTATCTATCGATTGCACACCTCAGATCCTGCCCAAGTTGCTTTTGAAAAAATATGCCCATTTTGTGCCCATATTTGGGCATGGCGCCACAGCGGCGCCAGTGGGTCTGGGGGTACCAAACCTGGCCAAAAAGTTGGCCCACGGGGTATACCTTTTGGGTCAACCGTTATCTCAGAAACGTGTTTTCCCAAAAATTTGGCTTGAACCCCCCCCTTAAAACATTTCCTTGTGTTTGAAAATATTGTCATTTTTTCGAGTAATTACGGTGCATAATTCAGTTTAATAACTCGTAAAGTTACTAACTCAGCATTAAAAACCTCGGCCTTCGGCCTCGGTTTTTCAATGCCATATTACACACTCGGGCCTCCGGCCCTCGTGTGTAATATTACGTTTAGTAACTTTTACTCGTTACTAAACCCTTCAATGATAAACGTTAATTCTCCTCAATACAACTCGGGTCACGTTCATTGTTATTATATGTTGCAAAGCAGTGTTATTTGCTAATGCAATACCCCATGAATACTGCCACACATACCGATTTTTGAATAGTATTAGTACGTCGATGCTTTGTTGAAACTAGGTTATCATTTGGATTCTACCATAGTTGTCACATAAGATGAAGATAACCAACATCCATGAAGATTGGTTATCTTCAAAGATTCGATGAATATTGAATCCAATACATCTGCCATATGCATTAAGGTGCATGTAACGTTCGTCGGTCGATCGAATGGAATTGGTCGATCGATCAACTTTATTTGATCGATTGATGTGTTTTTAATAGAAAATCTTTAAGCTAGTAGGGAAACAACTGAATATTGCTCATTTAAACACGATTCAAGTCAACAGGGAGCATTAAAACACATCATTCGTTCAAATGGAGTTGATCGATCGACCGGTTCCATTCGATCGGCCGACGAACGTTACGGGCGCCTAAAGGAATGATGAATTTCAAATTGAATCATTTTTAATTCTCGGGAAAATCTTTTATGTTCCTCAGTGCTGATGGATTATTCATCCTTTCAATCGGGGTGGTTCGTTTCAATTCTGAGGAGGCTTGTTTGGCTATTCGGGATGCCTGGCCCTATTGCAGGTGCAATTGGGGACTTTTGTGACGAAACTTTCAAGGTATTTGTGAAGGGTGCACTGTGTATTGCCATACTGCGGGGGGATGAGCGTTCTTGTTTAGTATTTCCAATGTAAATAAGGCCAAATACAGTGTACAATTGTACATCAGTGTCCGATATACATGAGCATGCATGGTGAACACCACTGTGTAGTATGCATGAGAAAGCATGAGATGCATATAAGTTATGGATTTCAGATGAATAAACACTGTACATAAACATTCCACATTTTCAGTGTGCTAGTCTAGTGGAAGTGTGTTCCACGAGTATACATTCCCATACTGGTCAAACGTTCGGGTATTGCCAACAGATCAACATATTCGATGCTTGGTGGATTCTACTGATATTTTGTGCATGTAAGTCAAAGTGAATTTTATTTTTTCGTAGCCTACCTACCATTTTATTTATACGCAGAGACAATAAAATAGGCAAGCGTACAATTAAAGAAGTATTGTGACAAATTTACCAGTGTTCTAACCAGCCAAAATTTCAGTAGCTCTTGCATCGTGTGGAGCACAAATGTGGTGGTCTAAAAGGTGGCTGGTGAGTGGGTGACGAGTGGCTGGTGAGTGGCTGGTGAGTGGGTGACGAGTGGCTGGTGATTGGGTGACGAGTGGGTGACGAGTGGCTGGTGAGTGGGTGACGAGTGGCTGGTGAGTGGGTGACGAGTGGCTGGTGAGTGGGTGACGAGTGGCTGGTGAGTGGGTGACGAGTGGCTGGTGAGTGGGTGACGAGTGGCTGGTGAGTGGTGACGAGTGGCTGGTGAGTGGGTGACGAGTGGCTGATGAGTGGCTGGTGAGTGGGTGACGAGTGGCTGGTGAGTGATTGACGAGTGGCTGGTGAGTGGCTGGTGAGTGGGTGACGAATGGCTGATGATTGGCTGGTGAGTGGGTGACGAGTGGCTAGTGAGTGGCTGGTGAGTGGGTGACGAGTGGCTGGTGAGTGAGTGACGAGTGGCTGGTGAGTGGGTGACGAGTGGCTGGTCAGTGGGTGGTGATGAGGAGGATCAGACGTTTACTGGAAGATACAAGACAATCAGCTGCAGCTCATTACGGAGGATGTTACAACCATATTGTGGAATACTATGTGAAACTAACACCTAAAAGAGGACTCTGAAATGACACTTCTTTTTAGCCAATCAAGTATCCACTGGTGTTAATATTGTACTGATTTTGAGATTTGTGAGTTTGTGGATTTTTTTTCCTTTAATTTAAGCTACTTTAATGATTTTGGTCGAAGGTTTTTCGCAATTTCATGGAAGAGTTTTATCCCCCAATTTCCTGTCTCATGGAAGAGCCTATCGCTTTTGTTTGTTGTTATTACCGTATTTAATGAAATTAAGAATTAATTAATTTCAAACCGGGCAAAAAGTTTTAATAAACACGTTACAGGTAATTATGTCCTCGCATCATTATTAAAATTGTATTTAAAGGCAAGGCCTATCGCTGTTGTAATTAGTTTGTTGTTAATTATGAATATCTTACTCAATGCGCCCATAAAAGAGGCAATCCCTTAGGGGGGCTTTCAATTCAATTTGACTGTATTGTACCCGTTTTTGCAATCAATCAAAGAACACTTTTGTTTATTAGAACTTCAATATCTCAAATAAGAATAATTCGTTCACATCATCACCTCATATCAATTTTACCTAATATTAATTTGTAGAGAATACAATTTCTTTGACTTAGTTACACGATATGAATATTTTCTACCCATCTTTGCTTCAGCACGTTATGTAAAATAATGTATGAGTATATTCCTGCTGATATAACCGCCAATATAACTACCGATCACGTCTGTTTCCTAATATTAACGCTTCACAACATTTCATTTTACATGCCAGAATTTAACACGGGTAAATATCCCAAGGAGGTAAGTATATCTAATCAGTCTGGCTCAGTTTCGATACTATTACCAAATACTAGTATGGAATAACGAGGCAACACGCAAAATAAAAACTTCGAGGTAGATATCAATCACAATGCTTGGAATGGGAAGTTATTTGTTAAACGATATTGATTGAATTACCAGGTTGGGATTTCTCACTTTTTACGTAATCATCAAAGGGGGAGGGCGTTTCAAATGGTTGCGAAAAATTTGATTGTAACAAATACGACAACGCAAAATGATTAAGGGGGACAGGGCTTTAAAATCGCAAAAATTGATTACGTAATAAGTGAACAGCCAACCATATCACTCAAAATCTGCGATATTTAAAAAACGTTATGATTTGAAAAATAAATCTAGAATCATCTCCTCATAAATTGTTTTATTTATAGAACCATAATTAGACAACAGTTTTTGATGTGAACGGCTTCAAGATGGACATATTACGAAGAACACGAAAAAGTATAACAAATAATCGAACATATTTCACGGATCGCACTACAAACACTTAACACCCACGCCCCTGCATTACCAGGTTATAGATGCCTAACAAAATCATATAAATCAGTAAAAGTTATGAAAAATCGACGTACAATCAACAACATTGTAGAAAAAGGCTGGTTTCGATAGAATGTCAATAGAATCGTTTTCGACGACGGTCTTCTTGTTTCCGTTGCCAAACAATAATGCCGACAGCAGTTACAACTAAAAAGATTAGGATGCCCATGAAAATATAGATGATAGTCCAAAGTATGGAGGAGCCTTCGGAACTGGTCTTCTTGGGGGCGTGAACGTGAGCTGAAAGTAAACAACTGTATTAGGAGACAGTGTCGAAACATGGGAACCTGGGGTGGCCGTCGTTTAATAGGTCCTAAGTGAGAGGTGGGATGATGATGGGGCAAAATAACTACCTTGAAGCCGTGTACATGCAACGTTTTCTATTCCTTGGAAGGTCTCAACTCAATACTGCATAAAAACAGAATCATCAGTATGTTAATACGACCCTCGAAAACTGAAGAAAACAGTTATAATAACTCATATTTAACTCATAGCTTAACATATATTCTGGTACATTCCATTTCATACTTTCGTATAGAAATAGTTCAAAATAATCATTACCGGTTTACCCTTCAAATACCCCGGTTTAATATCAATTCAACATCTTACACTGCGACCCTATTGAACTTTTATCCCATTATATTATGATTGAGAATAATTTACATCGCAAGATATCGTCTCATAATAAGTCATGAAATCAGACACATCAGCAATGATTTCCATCGCACTACGAGAGAAAATCAGTAAAACCGTTTCTTGTTTCCGTGCAGTTTTGAATCTTTGATAATAATGGAATCCAACTCCGCCAATTATCAAAACAAATACAAGTCCAAAGCAAATATAGAAAATAGTTTTGACTCGTCTGCTAAATAAGGGCTTTGGATCTTCAACATGAGCTGAAATAATTGATTAACACTTAAAGTTAAAGACTGTTTAACAGCCACCATTGAAATTTACGAGATGATTGAAGTTGATGACTATTTATGGTGGAGAAAGAAGCGAAAATAAAACATCAAATAGTAATTGAAGTTGATTGAAAGAATGAAAGAATAGAACGAATAATATTTACAGTCTAGTCACTTGATTGTGAATTGTGACTATGTTGAAATTGATAATTTTGTGGATATATGAAATTTGAATTTTGAAATACAATTGCCTTCATTTTCAAAAAGTATCAAACAAAGAAATGGTACTTACGTCTATCAGGCTCGCCGTCAGCCGAAGGGTTGAGGTTGAGAGCTTCCTGAAATATAACCGTGGTTAATCCAGGAAAACTTTTGCGCACGGTTTGTCCATCTAGCAACATTTGGGAATTTGGATTAAAGATAATTCGTGTTGCAAACTCTCTGCGGAACCTTATTAACACCGGTACCTAATTGTACAACGGTACCTTATTAACAACAGTACCTTTTCGACAACGACCTACCATATTTACAACGGTACCTTATTAACAACGGTACATTATTAACAAAAATACCTTATTAACAACGATCTACCATATAATTAAGAACGGTACCTTATTAACAATTACAGTAGGTACCTTATTAACAAGTGTAACTGTAGTGTGTACCTTATTAACAACAGTACCTCATTAACAAGTGTACCTTATTGACAACGGTACTTTATTAACACCGGTACCTTATTAACAACAACACCTTATTAACAACGGTACCTAATTAACAACAGTACTTTATTAACAACGTTACGTTATTGACAATGGTACCTTATTGACAGCATAATTTCATTATCAACGGGGCGTGAAAACTTATGTTATGGGTAGGTGTAAGCAGCTTTACATTATAGACTGGTGTCTGCTGTACATCATCGACTGGTGTCAGCTGCACATCATAGACTGGTGTCAGCTGTACATTATAGACTGGTGTCAGCTGTACATCATCGACTGGTGTCAGCTGCACATCATAGACTGGTGTCAACTGTACATTATATACTGGTGTCAGCTGTACATCATAGACTGGTGTCAACTGTACATTATAGACTGGTGTCAACTGTACATTATAGACTGGTGTCAGCTGTACATCATCGACTGGTGTCAGCAGTTCATCATAGACTGGCGTCAGACGTACATTATAAACTGGTGTCAGCCGTACGTTATAAACTGGTGTCAGCTGTACATCATAGACTGGTGTCAGCCGTACATTATAAACTGGTCTCAGCAGTAAATCATAGACTGGTGTCAGCTGTACATCATAGACTGGTGTCAACTGTACATTATAGACTGGTGTCAACTGTACATTATAGACTGGTGTCAGCTGTACATCATCGACTGGTGTCAGCAGTTCATCATAGACTGGCGTCAGACGTACATTATAAACTGGTGTCAGCCGTACATTATAAACTGGTGTCAGCTGTACATCATAGACTGGTGTCAGCCGTACATTATAGACTGGTGTCAGTAGTACATTATTGACTGGTGTCAGCTGTACATCATAGACTGTTGTCAGTTTTACATTATAGAATGGTGTCAGCTGTACATTATGACTGGTGTCAGCCGTACATCATAGACTGGTGTCAGCAGTTCATCATAGACTGGCGTCAGCCGTACATTATAAACTGGTGTCAGCCGTACATTATAAACTGGTGTCAGCTGTACATCATAGACTGGTGTCAGCCGTACATCATAAACTGGTGTCAGCCGTACATTATTGACTGGTGTCAGCTGTACATCATAGACTGTTGTCAGTTTTACATTATAGAATGGTGTCAGCTGTACATTATGACTGGTGTCAGCCGTACATCATAGATTGGTCTCAGCAGTAAATCATAGACTGGTCTCAGCAGTAAATCATAGACTGGTGTCAGCTGTACATCATAGACTGGTGTCAGCTGTACATTTTCGACTGGTGTCAGCTGCACATTATAAACTGATATCAGCTGTACATCATAGAGTGATGTCAACGGATCGCCATAGATTGGTGATTCAAATGGTAGGCTTAGTTCTTTAGTCGAAACTCAAAAGTTCCAGTTGTAAAAGATGCTTGAAACAAATTTAACCTGTCTCTCTACTAAACGGGATTAAATCTTTGAAATCGTAAATGTTTCGAGTTCTGGATACGATTTTTACCCTACAGCATGATATTGATTTTACAGTTTTACACGTACGTACAATGTACATTGTACAATTTATATTGTACGTATGTGTAATACTGTAAAAATTTACATAGCGCCGCGAAACTCAGAAATTTTAGAAAAATTCTCAGTTTTCGAAGTCACGACATTTATGAATTTCTACATTCGATGATTGTATATCATTTTTTGTGAAATTATATTGGTGATGAGACTCAAAAAATTGTTTTTCACAGGCACTCATGAAAATTTTCGCGTAATCTGGGCAGATGAAATATTTCCGTTTTAATCTCGTTTCATTGCCTAACCTCACTAACAACATGAGTGGCTCATAATATGACAGGTCGCAGAACATGTAGTGTACGTACTGAGGGGGCCGTGTCAAGATACTGTGCAGGTGACAGGTCCCAAAACATGTAGCGTACGTAATGAGGGGGTACGTGACAAGATACTGGTCAGGTGACAGTTCCCACAACATGTAGCGTACGTAATGAAGGGGTACGTGTCAAGATACTGTGCAGGTGACAGGTCCCAGAACATGTAGCGTACGTAATGAGGGGTACGTGTCAAGATACTGTGCAGGTGACAGGTCCCAGAACATGTAGTGTACGTACTGAGGGGGTACGTGTCAAGATACTGGGCAGGTGACAGGTCCCACAACATGTAGCGTACGTACTGAGGGGGCACGTGTCAAGATACTGGGCAGGTGACAGGTCCCAGAACATGTAGCGTACGTAGTACGTACTGAGGGGGTACGTGTCAAGATACTGGGCAGGTGACAGTTCCCACAACATGTAGCGTACGTACTGAGGGGTACGTGTCAAGATACTGATAATGAATGAACAGTAACACAGATACGTTAATGGCGCCGCACAACTCAGAAATTCCAGAGAAATTCTCATTTTTTCTAATTCGCGACACCTGTGAAATACAACATTCGATGATTAAATATCATGTTTTGTGAAATTGTATTGGTGATGAGACTCAATAAAACAATTTTTTATAACGTTTATAAAATCTCAGATAGAATACATACAGACCATATTCAATGTTAGTCACTAACTAAAAGTTAACTTTCTAATGACTCAACACGATTGAGACTGAAATTTGGGAAAATTCGGACGTAGAAGTTTAGAGAGAGGAGTTATTCATAAAATTGAAAAATTGAATTTTGACAAAAAGACACTGTCTTTTACTGTCTTTTTCGATATTAAGGAATGTAGGGGCTCAAGAGTATCATGAGTTTTGACATGTTTTGAGTTTTCTGACCCCTTGTGCTAATGAACTGTCCCTCTTTTGGCATATCCTTTTGCCGGTGCATTTCTATTCATACTTTTCATACTTAATATATAAATTTTACCATTAATTAGACCTATGTTTATATGTCTGACATTGCGATATTGCGATTTGACATTGTATATATTTTTCTATTTTCTATTTCTATTTCTGTCTTAGACAGTAAAACGATCAGCTTCTTGAGACGAAGCGAATGAAATCCTAAGTTGAGCTCAATCTATCCAAAAATTTTGCGTGTAAATTAGGCAGATGAAATATTTCCGTTTCAATCTCGTTTTATTGCCTAACCTCACTAACAACATGAGTGGCTCAAAATACGAGCAAAACGAAAATATTTCATCTGCCCAAATTACGCGCAAAAATTAAGATAAAATATAAATAGAGCTCAACTTAGGATTTCATTCACTTCGTCTCCAGGAGCTGATCATTTAATTTTTTAATTTTTGAAATTGCCCTGTTTGGGAGTTTCAGAAATATGAGTCCTCAGAAAATTATCAGGCACTTCAATAGTTTGTAATAAACAGTTCCATTGAGGACTTGATAAATGTCCTAGAAGATTGAAATACATAATGTACAAAACATCATAACGTGCGTAACATTACATGCGTTTGTAACTGCTTGAACTTTTACTATACGCGAAAAGAATCTTTTTATTCTTTTCCAGGGGGTTGTTAATTAATAATGGAGCTCCAGAGGCTGACCAGGGAAAAGGAGTCGAAGGCCACCGATGATACTGCGAAGTCAAATCTGGATGTCGTTAATCAAGTCCAGGTAATTATATCTTCCACTTCCAGTCAACGATTCCTCGACTTTGAAGCTTTTCATTACCTTTCAGATATGGTTGAGGAGGTCAAATCATCTAAAAAAACACAAAAGCAGCCTCAGCCATGGACCACAATGCAATTGCACACGGTGTTACAAAGAGTAAGAACATGCCAGCACTGGCAGATGAACCTGTGACGATGCCGGTCAAATCGTTACATTCTCTTAGTGGCCATTATGTAGATCATTATGTAGATCATTATGTAGATCATTATGTAAATCATTATGTAGGTCAAATCGTTACATTCTCTTAGAGTCCATTATGTACTCTATATAGCGCAATCAACCGAGTTTGTTGGTTTTTGGCTGACAACGTGGATCCACAATTTCTGCATCATCTCGTGGAAGCCCGGGGGTGGTAGGGATATCCAACACGAACATTGAGATTCCATTCTTAAGGTTTGTTGATTTCAATTGAAGTGAGGAAGTTGAAGAAGTTACTAAAGGCAAACTTATTCAATCAATAGTAAACGAAAGTGAGCGCGCACGTGCAGAAATTCAATTCAAATGATCGCGCGTTGCTATAGCAACGGCAAAGGTCTAGGCTCGCATGCGTGCAGGCAAGCAGCTTGGTACACTGAGATGTGTTTTGGTAAATCAGAAAAATGGATGAGAGGAATAAGAGGGAAGGGAGGTTTCACGGATCACTAACCTAAAAGAAAGCAAATCATGGGAGAGTTAATGCAATACTCTGCCGGAAGGCGAACGACAAGCGATCTCTCAACACTATCATCCATTAGAATTCGAGACAGACAGAGCCAGAGGTACGTGTCAATATACTGACCAGGGGACAGGCCGGTCCCAGAACAAGCAGCGTAAGTACGTTTCCTATTTGGGTTCGTACAATAGCTGCTGTGCTGGCTGCTTACTTAGTTTGATTAGAAACTATGTGCAATGTTTATACTTACAGTATTAGCTTCCAGGACTTACTTGTTGATTATTTCATTTATTCAATGTAAATTTTATATTTCACATTTCAAAGCCCTTAGTGGTGCCCTACGGGGTTTTCAAACAAACAAACAAGCTTCAAGTTCAACCGTAACAGCCATCGCTATAATTTTCTCACTTAATTTATAATTACTGGTTGTTTAATCAATAGAAGAGGTGAAAAATACTGCAAATATGTACAAGAAAGGCAAAAGCGACGCAATTTTCGGAAAATTCCGTCGCTTTCCAGTTTGGATTTAACGACAATCAACATAGACAAGTCCACATCACTCTTTTCCCAATATCAATGACTATGCACAAACTCAACCAGTGGCGTGTCCACAGTACACTAGGTTAGAAAGTCATCTTCCTCTCGGTCTTACCACAGGGATCAAGGTAGTCAATCTTCGGAGGGGCGCCCCCGACCATTTGTTACTCCTGGAGTAACACCACCTGGTACCAGGTAAGAGGGTACTAGCCTGCTAGTAGTGCAACCAGGTGGGTCCCAGTAGAACTCTCTGCTGTTGAGAGTTGCCACCCACTCCGCAAGGTGATGTGGTGGTCCGTGGATTTTGCACCAAAAAAAATCAACATGGAACATGCTCATTTACAATTTAGTAACACTGGTACAACACAGCGCGGAATCAATGAAGTCGAAAATCGTTGAATTTACAAAGAGAGTTCCGCAAATTTGTACAAACGCGCGCGCAGCAAATTGCATATAGAATTGCGCGTTTCTATTGATATCTACTTCAAGCTCGGCGCAATTCTTGTTTTGTAAAATATATTGGTGATGAAACTCAATAAAACTATTTTTATACGGGTAACGAATTTAGGATAGAATAGAATCTAATGAAGTTTATTTTACATCAAAATTCGCACAATTTACGACAAATTGATTCACAAAAGCAATAAAATAGAATACATATCACCCCTATTCAATGTTTCTGTTGATCAGTAACTATAGGAGTGACCCCTAAGTATGCTATGGAATGATCACATTTATCAAATACAATTATAAGCTCTATCTAGGGATAACAAGAATTGTGCCTTTCAGCACAGTTCTTGTTTCAGTTTGTCCGTTGTTCTCGTATACAGGTGCTTAATTTTACTCCCTAACCACAGTAATTTTCCGGCATTTTTCAGAAATTACAGTAGTTTTATTGCAAACCTGAATCTGCTTTGCACATATCCTAGTTCTCACCTTCCCAAACCACGATCTCTGCTTACCCTCCTCAATACCTTTTTGTGTACAAAAATAGGCCATAATTTCGATCAGATGAAATATTTCCGTTAAAAACTCGTTTCATTGCCTAACCGGGGGGCCAACGTCCCTTTGTCCCTTTTTTGTCCCGTTTTGTCCCGCTCCAAAAAATGTCCCGTTTGGAAAAATAGGTGAGCAACGGGACAAAATGGGACAAAGCGGGACATTGTACAAGCGGGACATTTGTCTCTTTGCAGACTTCACTGCAACATGAGACTCATTTTAAAACCTTACAACTATTTGATATAGTCAGATACATCACTACATGGGCATTCTATACGTATATCAAAACAAAATGGAAGAGATAAGGTCGACTAAACAAGGGAGATTAAGCAGGATAGAATGGGTCCAAAAATTGCTATTTTTCTTATGAAATGCGATTGTTCTTGAGTTTTCGAGCCGGAAATTGCTGTCTGATACAGATTAAAAAAAACTTTTGAGATGACTAGTGTCCAGTTATCCAGTATGCCAGACCAGGTATCCTTGATTCTTCGAACCCCAGGCCTGATACACTGATGTAGGCATTAGAAATAAGAGATACGTCCTGGTTTAACGTGCTGATTATATGTTTTCAGGATACCTGGTCTGGCATTTATGATCACAATGTTTCAAATAGATGTGGCAATGTTTTTAGTCCGACCTACTGTGGCACGGCACTTTCAGCAGTCAATGCCATGTTAACAAGACAGTGTTAATGTCGTGGTGTCAGAAAAGCACGCAATTGGCCTGATAAAGTCAATAACTCAGTCGTATTACGAGTCCCTAATTATACAAATACGCCAGACTGCGTGTCTCTTACATCAGGACGTGACACTTCATGTACTATCTGAGTAATTTCAAACCATCACTATCTCTGTAGACTACGTGTATCTACTATCTACGTATCTGAAACCAGTACATCAGACTACGTGTCAGAGATATTATTTGACACCAGTAGGTAAGTGTTGACGTCTTTTGGCGTATTACGGCACGGTGCCTGACACCAGTACGTCATACAGAGTGTCCTTACTGCCTACTATCTTTAAACATCAGTCACATAATGTGTCTATGACACCACAACAGCTCTGACACCAGTATAATAGTACCAACAATTCTGACACCAGCATTAGTAAAACATCATAGTCTCTTAAACCAGTACGTCATACAAGGTGTCTCTGTCACCACTACGCAACCCTCTAACACTAGTAAAACGCCTTATGAAGAGTCCCTGACAACAGTACTGCAGACAACTCTCAAACATCAGTGAGACTACCCGGGGTGTCTGACACGAGCAGGTGAGACTACGTGTCTCTGTCACCAGCCGGCGAGACTACGTGTCTGACACCAGCAGGTGAGACTTCGTGTCTCTGTCACAAGCAGGTGAGACGTGTCTCTGTCACCAGCAGGTGAGACTACGTGTCTGACACCAGCAGGTGAGACTTCGTGTCTCTGTCACAAGCAGGTGAGACTACGTGTCTCTGTCACAAGCAGGTGAGACTACGTGTCTCTGTCACAAGCAGGTGAGACGTATCTCTGTCACCAGCAGGTGAGACTACGTGTCTCTGACACCAGCAGGTGAGACTACGTGTCTCTGACACCAGCAGGTGAGACAACGTGTCTCTGTCACCAGCAGGTGAGACTACGTGTCTCTGTCACCAGCAGGTGAGACTACGTGTCTCTGACACCAGCAGGTGAGACTACGTGTCTCTGTCACCAGCAGGTGAGACTACGTGTCTCTGTCACAAGCAGGTGAGACTACGTGTCTGTGTCACAAGCAGGTGAGACTACGTGTCTGTGTCACAAGCAGGTGAGACGTGTCTCTGTCACCAACAGGTAAGAAGTCTACGTGTCTCTGACACCAGCAGGTGAGACTACGTGTCTCTGACACCAGCAGGTGAGACTACGTGTCTCTGTCACCAGCAGGTGAGACTACGTGTCTCTGACACCAGCAGGTGAGACGTGTCTCCGTCACTAGCAGGTGAGACGTGTCTCTGTCACCAGCAGGTGAGACTACGTGTCTCTGACACCAGCAGGTGAGACTACGTGTCTCTGTCACCAGCAGGTGAGACTACGTGTCTCTGACGCCAGCAGGTGAGACTACGTGTCTCTGTCACCAGCAGGTGAGACTACGTGTCTCTGTCACAAGCAGGTGAGACTACGTGTCTGTGTCACAAGCAGGTGAGACGTGTTTCTGTCACCAACAGGTGAGACTACGTGTCTCTGTCACCAACAGGTGAGACTACGTGTCTCTGACACCAGCAGGTGAGACAACGTGTCTCTGTCACCAGCAGGTGAGACTACGTGTCTCTGTCACCAGCATGTAAGACTACGTGTCTCTGACACCAGCAGGTGAGACTACGTGTCTCTGTCACCAGCAGGTGAGACTACGTGTCTCTGACACCAGTAGGCGAGACTACGTGTCTCTGACACCAGGTGGTGAGACTGCGTGTATCTGACAGCCTGACACCAGTAGGTAAGACTACGTGTCTCTGACACCAGTAGGGGGGACTGCGTGTTGCTGATACCAGTACGTAAGTCTACCTCAGTTCATCACTTGTTTTGTCCGGTTTGTGCAGCTTCTACCACTTTTCTTCACTTTTTTGAGTCAAATTTGTCTCCATTGTCCTTGTCTGTTTTCATTTTCTGAGTCTCATTTGTCTCTGTCACATTTGTGCAAACTTTCCTTGTCCGTTCTCACTCATTTGAGTCCAATTGCCTTTGTCCCAATTGTCCCTCTCATCCCAATTGTCCATGTCCCAATTCCATTTTTGAGCCCTATTAGTTATCCGCCGGTTATGCCATCTTTTATAGCCTGAGGCACTACTTGGCAAGGTCACATGGCCGGCGGATTTTTAATACGCGAAGTGTATTCTCTGACCCAACTTTTCATGCCCAAATTCACTTTTTGAGTCCCTTCTGCCCCTATCCCAATTTCCCTGATCCGTTTTCACTTTTTGACTCCCATTTGTCGCTGTCCAATTTATCTCAATCTTTCTTGTTCATTGTCATTCTCGCCTCACAAATTTGAGTCCACAAACTTCTTCATACTCTTCCCCACTCCTCCTCTTCAGACCATGCACAAGCTCTAACCAGTGGCATGCCCAAAGGGCACAAGGTTAAGAGGGTCTCATCACTCTTTTATTTCTTACCATAGGGATCAAGGTAGTTAATCTTCGAAGGGGCGCCCCCCGACCAATTGTTACTCCTAGAGTATCACCACCTGGTAACAGGTAAGAGGTTGCTAGCAAGGCTAGTAGTGCAACCAGGTGGGTCCCAGTAGAACTCTCTGCAATTGAGAGTTTCCACCCACCCCGGAAGGGGATGTGGTGGTACGTTGGATATTCTGATATTGTGCACCAAACAAACAAATTGTCGTTCTCTTGCGTACCATTTGTCAATGTCCCATTTGTCCCAAGTGTCCTAAAGGTATTTCCTTAAATTTTCAAAATCAAATGCATTCAAGACCATTGGGCCATTGGGGTGAGCGTTTAACTTTGCAGCATATTTGTGAGCTATGAGGGCAAGAAAAGTAGTCCATGAGACTGAGATCTAAGGTCAGATTTTCCACCATGAGGTCGAAAATATGCCTGGGATGAAGTTTCACCCTTATTCAATGAATTCAATGCCCGGTGAGCCAACAAATAAACTTTTTCCTTAAATATTGGAAATTTCATATCAGAAATGTCCCCGGTTTGTCCGCAATGTCCCGCTTTGTCCCGGTTTGTCCCGCTCCAAAAAATGTCCCGCTCCAAGATTTGGGTGAGCAATGGGACAAAGCGGGACAAACCGGGACAAAGCGGGACGTTAACCCCCCCCGCCTAACCTCACTAACGACATGAGTGGCGCAAAAACGAGCAAAACGGAAATATTTCATCTGATCAAAATTATGGCCTATTTGTGTAAAAAAAGGCATTGAAGAGGGTAAGCAGAGATCGTGGTTTGGGAAGGTGAGAACTAGGATATGTGCAAAGCAGATTCAGGTTTGCAATACAACTACTGTAATTTCTGAAAAATGCCGGAAAATTACTGTGGTTAGGGAGTAAAATTAAGCACCTGTATATGAGAACAACGGACAAACTGAAACAAGAACTGTGCCGGTATGCACAATTCTTGTTATCCCTAGATAGAGCTTATAATTGTATTTGATAAATGTGACCATTCTATAGCATACTTAGCTTAAGATTTGAAATAATAAAAGCTTTTTTGTCAGAGTCCATTACATGCGTTTATACGAGCATGATCGTTTGAAGGTAAAAAACCTTTTAATTTTCTTCCATCTTGTTGTTGGTTTATTCTGACCTAACAAGTTGAATGTCGATGGGAAGGAACAAGTATCTCCGTCTGAGTAATCACTTTGTTCTGCTGATTCAATTTGCTCTTTCTTGCTGGAAGTGCAATTCTTCATCGATTTAGAGTCTGATTTCACAGCCTTGCAAGATTTCACGGATGTGATGGATGGCTCTCATGAAATTCCGGTTTCAGATTTCACAGATTCAGTGGACTTGCTGGATTTCTTAGAAGATTCACTTTGTTCTGCTGATTCAATTTGCTCTTTCTTGCTGGAAGTGCAATTCTTCATCGATTTAGAGTCTGTTTTCACTGCCTTGCAAGATTTCACGGATGTGATGGATGGCTCTCGTGAAATTCCGGTTTCAGATTTCACAGATTCAGTGGACATGATGGATGTCGTAGAAGATTCACTTTGTTCTGCTGATTCAATTTGCTCTTTCTTGCTGGAAGTGCAATTCTTCATCGATTTAGAGTCTGATTTCACAGCCTTGCAAGATTTCACGGATGTGATGGATGGCTCTCGTGAAATTCCGGTTTCAGATTTCACAGATTCAGTGGACTTGCTGGATGTCTTAGAAGATTCACTTTGTTCTGCTGATTCAATTTGCTCTTTCTTGCTGGAAGTGCAATTCTTCATCGATTTAGAGTCTGTTTTCACTGCCTTGCAAGATTTCACGGATGTGATGGATGGCTCTCGTGAAATTCCGGTTTCAGATTTCACAGATTCAGTGGACTTGCTGGATGTCTTAGAAGATTCACTTTGTTCTGCTGATTCAATGTGCTCTTTCTTGCTGGAAGTGCAATTCTTCATCCATTTAGGGTCTGATTTTATTGCCTTGCAAGATTTCACGGATGTGATGGATGGCTCCCGTGAAATTCCGGTTTCAGATTTCGCAGATTCAGAGGACTTGATGGATGTCTCAGAAGATTCCTTGGGAATTCCGACGTATAGTTTCTCACATTTAGAGGAATCCGCGGATGCCACGGTTGGTTCTTTTGGTATTTCGACCTCGGAATCCATTAGTTTAGTGTCTTCAGTTACTTGGTCTTGACTTTTATCTGGAGGGGTAGGAGGGTTGAGCGAGGGGTGGAAGGGTTGAGACAGAGTAGGAAGGGTTGATAGAGCGGTAAAAGGGTAGAGAGAGGGGAAGGAAGAGTTGAGAGAGGGGTAGGAAGGGTTGAAAGAGCGGTAGTAGGGTTGATAGAGCGGTAGAAGGGTTGAAAGAGGGGAAGGAAGGGTTGAGAGAGCGGTAGTAGGGTTGATAGAGCGGTAGTGGGATTGATAGAGCGGTAGAAGGGTTGGAAGAGGGCTAGGAAGGGTTAGAAGAGAGGTAGAAGGGTTGAGAGAGGGGTAGGAAGGGTTGAGAGAGGGGTAGGAAGGGTTGAGAGAGGGGTAGGAAGGGTTGAAAGAGCGGATAAGGGTTGGAAGAGGGGTAGCCGGTAGGAAGGGTAAGAAAGGGGTAGAAAGGGTCAAAAGAGCGGTAGAAGGGTTAAGAGAGGGGTAGGAAGGGTTGGAAGAGCGGTAGAAGGGTTGAAAGAGGGGAAGGAAGAGTTGAGAGAGGGGTAGGAAGGGTTGAAAGAGCGGTAGTAGGGTTGAGAGAGGGGTAGGAGGGTTGAGAGAGGGGTAGGAGGGTTGGAAGAGGGGTAGAAGGGTTAAGAGAGGGGTAGGAAGGGTTGAGAGAGGGGTACGAAGGGTTGAGAGAGGGGTAAAAGGGTAGAGAGAGGGGAAGGAAGGGTTAAGAGAGCGGTAGTGGGATTGATAGAGCGGTAGAAGGGTTGGAAGAGGGCTAGGAAGGGTTAGAAGAGGGGTAGAAGGGTTGAGAGAGGGGTAGGAAGGGTTGAGAGAGGGGTAGGAAGGGTTGAGAGAGGGTTAGAAAGGGTTGAGAGAGGGGTAGGAAGAGTTGAGAGAGGGTAGGAAGGGTTGAGAGAGGGGTAGAAAGGGTTTAGAGTGGTGGGACATGTCCAGTTAGAATCACAAATATTCTGTTGCAGGAAGCCAGACATTGACTGATGATAAAGGTAAAGGTAACCGAATTTTCTCCTTAAAAGGTGAAGAGGAGGGAAATATTAGGCGCTAGAAAATTCAACTAGGAGACGAGCGCATTTCATGATGAAGGATGACAAATCAATGTACCCATAATATGGTGAAATCTGATGAAGAATTAAAATCTAGACATGTTTTTTACCTGGTTCCTCATTAACTTTCATCTCGGCACCGGTGTTCTCGTTCAATACCTGTGACCAGAGGGTGTTACTTTCCATTTTATTATTAGTAGAATATACAGTTAGAAAATGTCAAATTCCTGAGACCAAAAAAATCGACATTAAAAATGACGCTAAATTCAAAAGCTTCAAAGTCGAGGGATCGTGGACTTGAAGATAAAATTACCGGAGTTTGAGTAGAGGCATCCTTGAGGCATCCTTGGAGCTCCAGCAGGTAATCTACCTCGCAGTCAATGTCCTGGAAACCCGGTGGGGGTTTCGGTACCCAGCACAAGCATTGGTACTCCATTCTTGTTTTGGTAATTTTGAATTCAATTGAAGAAAGGGAAGCGTATTCAATCGATAGGAAACGAAAAAGAACGCGCACGTGCAGAAATTCAAATTAATGATCGCGCGTTGCTATAGCAACAGCCGGTCTAGGCTGCATACGCGCGCAGGCAAGCAGCTTGGTACACTGAGCTGTGTTGTGCCCAATCTGAGAAATGGATGAGAGGAATAAAATGGAAGGGAGGTTTCACGGATCACTAACCTAAGAGAAAGCAAATCATGGGAGAGTTAATGCAATACTCTGCCGGAAGGCGAACGAAAAGCGATCTCTCAACACTATCATCCATTAGAATTCGAGACAGGCAGAGCCAGAGGTACGTGTCAATATACTGACCAGGGGACAGGCCGGTCCCAGAACAAGCAGCGTACGTTTCCTATTTGGGTTCGTACAACTGCTGCTGTGCTGGCTGCTTACTTAGTTTGATTAGAAACTATGTGCAATGTTTATACTTACAGTATTAGCTTCCAGGACTTACTTGTTGATTATTTCATTTATTCAATGTAAATTTTATATTTCACATTTCAAAGCCCTTAGTGGTGCCCTACGGGGTTTTCAAACAAACAAACAAGCTTCAAGTTCAACCGTAACAGCCATCGCTATAATTTTCTCACTTAATTTATAATTACTGATTGTTTAATCAATAGAAGAGGTGAAAAATACTGCAAATATGTACAAGAAAGGCAAAAGCGACGCAATTTTCGGAAAATTCCGTCGCTTTCCAGTTTGGATTTAACGACAATCAACATGGACAAGTCCACATCACCCTTTTCCCAATATCAATGACTATGCACAAACTCAACCAGTGGCGTGTCCACAGTACACTAGGTTAGAAAGTCATCTTCCTCTCGGTCTTACCACGGGGATCAAGGTAGTCAATCTTCGGAGGGGCGCCCCCGACCATTTGTTGCTCCTAGAGTAACACCACCTGGTACCAGGTAAGAGGGTACTAGCCTGCTAGTAGTGCAACCAGGTGGGTCCCAGTAGAACTCTCTGCTGTTGAGAGTTGCCACCCACTCCGCAAGGTGATGTGGTGGTCCGTGGATTTTGCACCAAAAAAATCAACATGGAACATGCTCATTTACAATTTAGTAACACTGGTACAACACAGCGCGGAATCAATGAAGTCGAAAATCGTTAAATTTACAAAGAGAGTTCCGCAAATTTGTACAAACGCGCGCGCGCAGCAAATTGCACATAGAATTGCGCGTTTCTATTGATATCTACTTCAAGCTCGGGTAACGGGCGCAATTCTTGTTTTGTAAAATATATTGGTGATGAGACTCAATAAAACTATTTTTATACGGGTAACGAATTTAGGATAGAATAGAATATAATGAAGTTTATTTTACATCAAAATTCGCACAATTTACGACAAATTGATTCACAAAAGCAATAAAATAGAATACATATCACCCCTATTCAATGTTTCTGTTGATCAGTAACTATAGGAGTGACCCCTAAGTATGCTATGGAATGATCACATTTATCAAATACAATTATAAGCTCTATCTAGGGATAACAAGAATTGTGCCTTTCAGCACAGTTCTTGTTTCAGTTTGTCCGTTGTTCTCGTATACAGGTGCTTAATTTTACTCCCTAACCACAGTAATTTTCAGGAATTTTCAGAAATTACAGTAGTTTTATTGCAAACCTGAATCTGCTTTGCACATATCCTAGTTCTCACCTTCCCAAACCACGATCTCTGCTTACCCTCCTCAATACCTTTTTGTGTACAAAAATAGGCCATAATTTCGATCAGATGAAATATTTCCGTTAAAAACTCGTTTCATTGCCTAACCTCACTAACGACATGAGTGGCGCAAAAACGAGCAAAACGGAAATATTTCATCTGATCAAAATTATGGCCTATTTGTGTAAAAAAAGGCATTGAGGAGGGTAAGCAGAGATCGTGGTTTGGGAAGGTGAGAACTAGGATATGTGCAAAGCAGATTCAGGTTTGCAATACAACTACTGTAATTTCTGAAAAATGCCGGAAAATTACTGTGGTTAGGGAGTAAAATTAAGCACCTGTATATGAGAACAACGGACAAACTGAAACAAGAACTGTGCCGGTATGCACAATTCTTGTTATCCCTAGATAGAGCTTATAATTGTATTTGATAAATGTGACCATTCTATAGCATACTTAGCTTAAGATTTGAAATAATAAAAGCTTTTTGTCAGAGTCCATTACATGCGTTTATACGAGCATGATCGTTTGAAGGTAAAAAACCTTTTAATTTTCTTCCATCTTGTTGTTGGTTTATTCTGACCTAACAAGTTGAATGTCGATGGGAAGGAACAAGTATCTCCGTCTGAGTAATCACTTTGTTCTGCTGATTCAATGTGCTCTTTCTTGCTGGAAGTGCGATTCTTCATCGATTTAGGGTCTGTTTTCACTGCCTTGCAAGATTTCACGGATGTGATGGATGGCTCCCGTGAAATGCCGGTTTCAGATTTCATAGATTCAGAGGACTTGATGGATGTCTCAGAAGATTCCTTGGGAATTCCGACGTATAGTTTCTCACATTTAGAGGAATCCGCGGATGCCACGGTTGGTTCTTTTGGTATTTCGACCTCGGAATCCATTAGTTTAGTGTCTTCAGTTACTTGGTCTTGACGTTTATCTGGAGGGGTAGGAGGGTTGAGCGAGGGGTGGAAGGGTTGAGAGAGGGGTAGGAAGGGTTGGAAGAGCGGTAGAAGGGTAGAGAGAGGGGAAGGAAGAGTTGAGAGAGGGGTAGGAAGGGTTGAAAGAGCGGTAGTAGGGTTGATAGAGCGGTAGTGGGATTGATAGAGCGGTAGAAGGGTTGGAAGAGGGCTAGGAAGGGTTAGAAGAGGGGTAGAAGGGTTGAGAGAGGGGTAGGAAGGGTTGAGAGAGGGGTAGGAAGGGTTGAGAGAGGGGTAGAAAGGGTTGAAAGAGCGGTAGAAGGGTTAAGAGAGGGGTAGGAAGGGTTGGAAGAGCGGTAGAAGGGTTGAAAGAGGGGAAGGAAGAGTTGGGAGAGGGGTAGGAAGGGTTGAAAGAGCGGTAGTAGGTTGAGAGAGGGGTAGGAGGGTTGAGAGAGGGGTAGGAGGGTTGGAAGAGGGGTAGAAGGGTTAAGAGAGGGGTAGGAAGGGTTGAGAGAGGGGTATGAAGGGTTGAGAGACGAGCGCATTTCATGATGAAGGATGACAAATCAATGTACCCATAATATGGTGAAATCTGATGAAGAATTAAAATCTAGACATGTTTTTTACCTGGTTCCTCAGATTTCATAGATTCAGAGGACTTGATGGATGTCTCAGAAGATTCCTTGGGAATTCCGACGTATAGTTTCTCACATTTAGAGGAATCCATGGATGCCACGGTTGGTTCTTTTTGGTATTTCGACCTCGGAATCCATTAGTTTAGTGTCTTCAGTTACTTGGTCTTGACTTTTATCTGGAGGGGTAGGAGGGTTGAGCGAGGGGTGGAAGGGTTGAAAGAGCGGTAGTAGGGTTGATAGAGCGGTAAAAGGGTAGAGAGAGGGGAAGGAAGGGTTGAAAGAGCGGTAGTAGGGTTGATAGAGCGGTAGTGGGATTGATAGAGCGGTAGAAGGGTTGGAAGAGGGCTAGGAAGGGTTAGAAGAGGGGTAGAAGGGTTGATAGAGCGGTAAAAGGGTAGAGAGAGGGGAAGGAAGGGTTGAGAGAGCGGTAGTAGGGTTGATAGAGCGGTAGTGGGATTGATAGAGCGGTAGAAGGGTTGGAAGAGGGCTAGGAAGGGTTAGAAGAGGGGTAGAAGGGTTGAGAGAGGGGTAGGAAGGGTTGAGAGAGGGGTAGGAAGGGTTGAGAGAGGGGTAGGAAGGGTTGAAAGAGCGGATAAGGGTTGGAAGAGGGGTAGGAAGGGTAAGAAAGGGGTAGAAAGGGTTGAAAGAGCGGTAGAAGGGTTAAGACAGGGGTAGGAAGGGTTGGAAGAGCGGTAGAAGGGTTGAACGAGGGGAAGGAAGAGTTGAGAGAGGGGTAGGAAGGGTTGAAAGAGCGGTAGTAGGGGTTGAGAGAGGGTAGGAGGGTTGAGAGAGGGTAGGAGGGTTGAAGAGGGGTAGAAGGGTTAACAGGGGGGGGTAGGGTTGAGAGAAGGGAAGGGAAGGGTTGAGAGAGGGTAAAAAGGTGAGAGAGGGGAAGGAAGGGTTAAGAGAGCGGTAGTGGGATTGATAGAGCGGTAGAAGGGTTGGAAGAGGGCTAGGAAGGGTTAGAAGAGGGGTAGAAGGGTTGAGAGAGGGGTAGGAAGGGTTGAGAGAGGGGTAGGAAGGGTTGAGAGAGGGGTAGGAAGGGTTGAAAGAGCGGATAAGGGTTGGAAGAGGGGTAGGAAGGGTAAGAAAGGGGTAGAAAGGGTTGAAAGAGCGGTAAAGGGTTAAGAGAGGGGTAGGAAGGGTTGGAAGAGCGGTAGAAGGGTTGAAAGAGGGGAAGGAAGAGTTGGGAGAGGGGTAGGAAGGGTTAAAAGAGCGGTAGTAGGGTTGAGAGAGGGGTAGGAGGCAGGGGCGTAGCCAGGATTTTTGAAAAGGGGGGAGGCTGCTGCTGGCGCGGAGCGCGAGCAGAGAAGTTTGACAGTGCCGGCGCGAAGCGCCGGCTGTTGCGGGTCTGGGGGCGCAGCTCTCAGCGGGGTCCAGGGGCAGAGCCCTGGCTGGGGTTAGGGCGGAGCCCCCGGAATTTTTTTGAAAAACAAGGTGTTTTTGAGCATTTTCCAGCGAAATAGGCAGCAAAATAAAGAATTTGATTGTTAAGTTATATACACAGAATTGGAAGTCAAAATTATGTTTTGGTAGATAATGGCTTGTGAATGTTGAAAATTTTTCCAATTCATAATATTAAACTAACTGATAACCGAATAAATAGCCGAAAAAAGCATCTTGAACTGATTAGACTGTGAATGAGATATTATATGGGTGATGGGCATTTCACCGGATTAAGTCCCAGATTTACCATCTATGTTTACTAATAATCCCAGCTAATAAAATGTGATGTTTCAATCTTTCAAATGATAATCAAATCACATTAATAGATCGTCATATGATTTTGCTTATCAACAGAATGAGTTACACCTCAACCTCTTTTAAGTTGGAACCTATATATTTAACTCACCGAGCAGTGATATGATTTTGCAATACTAGTTTCGCCTCAGAGAAATGTAAGAAACAGAACTGTTTTGCTCTCACTTATTTAAACAAACTTCACGAACTAAATTGAGAACCTAGTACTAGTACTAGTAGTTAATTAAATTTAAATGAAATATATTTTCTGCGTTGAAAAGCAGATTTACAAAATTGGGCAACCTGAAGTTATTTTTTCTACTCATCTGAAAAGGGGGAGGCGACCGCCTGTGTCGCCTCCCCCCTGGCTACGCCCCTGGTAGGAGGGTTGAGAGAGGGGTAGGAGGGTTGGAAGAGGGGTAGAAGGGTTAAGAGAGGGGTAGGAAGGGTTGAGAGAGGGGTATGAAGGGTTGAGAGACGAGCGCATTTCATGATGAAGGATGACAAATCAATGTACCCATAATATGGTGAAATCTGATGAAGAATTAAAATCTAGACATGCTTTTTACCTGGTTCCTCAGATTTCATAGATTCAGAGGACTTGATGGATGTCTCAGAAGATTCCTTGGGAATTCCGACGTATAGTTTCTCACATTTAGAGGAATCCGCGGATGCCACGGTTGGTTCTTTTGGTATTTCGACCTCGGAATCCATTAGTTTAGTGTCTTCAGTTACTTGGTCTTGACTTTTATCTGGAGGGGTAGGAGGGTTGAGCGAGGGGTGGAAGGGTTGAAAGAGCGGTAGTAGGGTTGATAGAGAGCGGTAAAGGGTAGAGAGGGAAAGGAAGGGTTGAGAGAGCGGTAGTAGGGTTGATAGAGCGGTAGTGGGATTGATAGAGCGGTAGAAGGGTTGGAAGAGGGATAGGAAGGGTTAGAAGAGGGTAGAAGGGTTGAGAGAGGGGTAGGAAGGGTTGAGAGGGGTAGGAAGGGTTGAGAGAGGCAGGGGCAGAAGGGTCAAGAGCGATAAAGGGGCTGGAAGAGGGCAGAAGGGTAAGAAAGGTAGAAAGGGTTGAAAGAGCGGTAGAAGGGTTAAGAGAGGGGTAGGAAGGGTTGGAAGAGCGGTAGAAGGGTTGAAAGAGGGGAAGGAAGAGTTGAGAGAGGGGTAGGAAGGGTTGAAAGAGCGGTAGTAGGGTTGAGAGAGGGGTAGGAGGGTTGAGAGAGGGGTAGGAGGGTTGGAAGAGGGCTAGGAAGGGTTAGAAGAGGGGTAGAAGGGTTGAGAGAGGGGTAGGAAGGGTTGAGAGAGGGGTAGGAAGGGTTGAGAGAGGGGTAGAAAGGGTTGAAAGAGCGGTAGAAGGGTTAAGAGAGGGGTAGGAAGGGTTGGAAGAGCGGTAGAAGGGTTGAAAGAGGGAAGGAAGAGTTGGGAGAGGGGTAGGAAGGGTTGAAAGAGCGGTAGTAGGGTTGAGAGAGGGGTAGGAGGGTTGAGAGAGGGGTAGGAGGGTTGGAAGAGGGGCAGAAGGGTTAAGAGAGGGGTAGGAAGGGTTGAGAGAGGGCGAAGGGTTGAGAGACGAGCGCATTTCATGATGAAGGATGACAAATCAATGTACCCATAATATGGTGAAATCTGATGAAGAACTAAAATCTAGACATGTTTTTACCTGGTTCCTCAGATTTCATAGATTCAGAGGACTTGATGGATGTCTCAGAAGATTCCTTGGGAATTCCGACGTATAGTTTCTCACATTTAGAGGAATCCGCGGATGCCACGGTTGGTTCTTTTGGTATTTCGACCTCGGAATCCATTAGTTTAGTGTCTTCAGTTACTTGGTCTTGACTTTTATCTGGAGGGGTAGGAGGGTTGAGCGAGGGGTGGAAGGGTTGAAAGAGCGGTAGTAGGGTTGATAGAGCGGTAAAAGGGTAGAGAGAGGGGAAGGAAGGGTTGAGAGAGCGGTAGTAGGGTTGATAGAGCGGTAGTGGGATTGATAGAGCGGTAGAAGGGTTGGAAGAGGGCTAGGAAGGGTTAGAAGAGGGGTAGGAAGGGTTGAGAGAGGGGTAGGAAGGGTTGAAAGAGCGGATAAGGGTTGGAAGAGGGGTAGGAAGGGTAAGAAAGGGGTAGAAAGGGTTGAAAGAGCGGTAGAAGGGTTAAGAGAGGGGTAGGAAGGGTTGGAAGAGCGGTAGAAGGGTTGAACGAGGGGAAGGAAGAGTTGAGAGGGGTAGGAAGGGTTGAAAGAGCGGTAGTAGGGTTGGAGAGAGGGGTAGGAGGGCTGAGAGAGGGGTAGGAGGGTTGGAAGAGGGGTAGAAGGGTTAACAGAGGGGTAGGAAGGTTGAGAGAGGGGTGAAGGGTTGAGAGAGGGGTAAAGGGTAGAGAGAGGGAAGGAAGGGTTAAGAGAGCGGTAGTGGATTGATAGAGCGGTAGAAGGGTTGGAAGAGGGCTAGAAGGGTTAGAAGAGGGGGGTAGAAGGGTTGAGAGAGGGGAAGGGTTGAGAGAGGGTAGAAGGGGTTGAGAGAGGGGTGGGAAGGGTTGAAAGAGCGGATAAGGGTTGGAAGAGGGGTAGGAAGGGTAAGAAAGGGGTAGAAAGGGTTGAAAGAGCGGTAAAGGTTAAGAGAGGGGTAGAAGGGTTGGAAGAGCGGTAGAAGGGTTGAAAGAGGGGAAGGAAGAGTTGGGAGAGGGGTAGGAAGGGTTGAAAGAGCGGTAGTAGGGTTGAGAGAGGGGTAGGAGGCAGGGGCGTAGCCAGGATTTTGAAAAGGGGGAGGCTGCTGCTGGCGCGGAGCGCGAGCAGAGAAGTCTTGACAGTGCCGGCGCGAAGCGCCGGTTGTTGTGGGGGTCTGGGGCAGCTCATGGGGGTCCAGGGGCAGAGCCCCTGGTTGGGGTTAGGGGGCGGAGCCCTGAATTTTTTTTTGAAAAACAAGGTGTTTTGAGCATTTTCCGAAATAGGCAGCAAAATAAAGAATTTGATTGTTAAGTTATACACAGAATTGGAAGTCAAAATTATGTTTTGGTAGATAATGGCTTTGTGAATGTTGAAAATTTTTCCAATTCATAATATTAAACTAACTGATAACCGAATAAATAGCCGAAAAAAGCATCTTGAACTGATTAGACTGTGAATGAGATATTATATGGGTGATGGGCATTTCACCGGATTAAGTCCCAGATTTACCATCTATGTTTACTAATAATCCCAGCTAATAAAATGTGATGTTTCATCTTTCCAAATGATAATCAAATCACATTAATAGATCGTCATATGATTTTGCTTATCAACAGAATGAGTTACACCTCAACCTCTTTAAGTTGGAACTATATATATTTAACTCACCGAGCAGTGATATGATTTTGCAATACTAGTTTCGCCCCAGAGAAATGTAAGAAACAGAACTGTTTTGCTCTCACTTATTTAAACAAACTTCACTCATCATTGGACGAACTAAATTGAGAACCTAGTACTAGTAGTTAATTAAATTTAAATGAAATATATTTTCTGCGTTGAAAAGCAGATTTACAAAATTGGGCAACCTGAAGTTATTTTTCACCATCTGAAAAGGGGAGGCGACCTGTGTCGCCTCCCCGGCGCCCTGTAGGAGGGTTGAGAGAGGGTAGGAGGGTTGGAAGAGGGGTAGAAGGGTTAAGAGAGGGGTAGAAGCTGGGGTTGAGAGGAGGCATTTCAGATGAAGGATGATCAATACGAAATCTGATGAAGAATTAAAATCGATGATTTGTTCCTCAGATTACAGATTCAGAGGACTTGATGGATGTCTCAGAAGATTCCTTGGGAATTTTATGAAGTTTCACATTTAGAGGAATTCATGGATACGGTTGGTTCTTTTTTGGTATTTCGACTCGAAACCATTAGTTTAATTCAGTTACTTGGTCTTGACTTTATCGAGGGGTAGAGTGGCTTGAGCGAGGGTGGAAGGGCTGAAAGAGCGGTAGGGTGAATGTGTCATTGTGAAAAATCAAAATTCGAAGGAAAAGTGCCTTTTTTGGATTGAAATTTTAAAAGGATATATAATGCCACCAAAGAAACACACAAATTTAAATAATAAATTTAAAAATGAAAAAACCCCATCCAAACCAAGCACGACTGACCAGAAAGAACATGTAAAAGGATTTTCAAAATTTGTTCCAAACCCACATTTTTCCAATATCTTCCCAATGTTGTAGTTGTTCACCCCAGAAATTTTAGTTTGGGGAATATTCATAAGATAATGGGGAAGGGATGAAAAAGGAAGCCCGAAAACCAAAAACCCGATTTCTGAGATTCACAAAAAAATTTATTAGAATTTGAAAAATTTGATTGTAAAATTGGGGAAATTTCCCAAGATGCCCAAAAAGGGGAATTTAACTGTTTTGAAATTTGAAGCTGAGACTAAATATTAATAGTTCAACAAAAATTTTGGGGCATTTGTTCTTTGAAAACATTTTCCTAAGATTTTTTAAAAATACACCAAAGACCCAATTGTTTATTTATCGTCTGTTAAATTAGGGGGAAAATTATTTTTTCCCCAAAATTGAAAAGACCCCAAAAATATTAAGGTCCAGAAGTCACCTTCATTGATTCCCTGACTGGGGATTGTTATAAAATTTCATATTTAAATTTTAACCCCAACCCAGCCAACAATTTATAACCAACCAAACCCCCAATTTTTTTAGTTTATTGATAGGGGGGTTTTTTGAATAAAGAAGGACATTTTTTTTCTAGATGATAGAAGTTTGTTGAGGAATGTTTTAACTTTTTCTAAAACCACCAAAAAACGGTTTTGGTTCATCGGTTTGGGTTTTAGGAAATAGCGTCTATCACTGAATTTTTTAATTTTAATAAAAATTCGGCCGGTTTGTTAATTTGACTGATATCAAAAACTGAATATAAACCTTTTACTAAAATTTTCAAAGAGGTCATTCGAATCAACAAAAAGGGTTTTTGAAAAGGGTTCCCTTCCAGCCATTGTATAAGAACTGAATTCGGCAAACCATAATTTTGGTCGGCTAAGAGTCCTAATTAACTCATACAGTTGAAAAATCCGGGAATTCCATGGCCTTTTTTCATGATTTTTGTCCAAATTTTTGGTGAAAATGCCTCCTTCCGTTACGAAATTCACATGGAAAAGTTTTGTTCATGCTCTCTTTATTCACTTTGATACAATTTAGAGTCGTAGGATTATCTCAGAAGGGTCTTAGGTACATCACTGTAGGTTCAATTTCAGTCTATGTCATGAATTGCAGCCTGTATAAAAGAAATAAATCTCCTTCCGTTACGAAATACTTTGATGTGAATTTCGGGAAAATCATCATAACTTTGTTAAATTTAATTCTATTTGACTCCTTACCCACGAAACATGTAAATGTCAACAAGAAGGAGCCCTGAAAGCCAAAACACTGGAAGAAGCATCGAATTATACTGAAATTTTGGTCAATTTTCAAATTTTTCAGTCCCAATTTGAGTTAAAATACTTTTTCAAGCCAATAATCCATCTTCTGTTAGCCATAATTTCGAATTTTCTTGCTAAATTCATTGCTTTTGATCTGCAGATAAATGTAGAGCCATAAAATACGGAAATTAGATGAAAAACAATGAATTTATGGGCCAAGAAGTGCCGCAGACCACAGTTTTCTCTGAAAATTCGCAAGATGTCGGAGTTTATTATTGAGTTTGTTTTCTTAAAACTGGCCGAAATTACTTCTCAAGTCACAACAGTTCATAGTATATGATATAATGCACCATTTGAAAGTTTTCAATGGCCCCTGGACCTGAAAACGTCATTTCAGGAACCATTTTGGACTCAAAATAGGTACAATTCAGAGCCGAAAAATTAGCATTTTTGAACAAAAATCGGCCAAAATTCGTTTTGGTAACTGAAACAGCTATTGAATTGTAGATAATGCTTTTGAATACTATTTTATGATCAAAATTACACAAGATGAAGCTTCAGTGTCCTAAAAGTCCATCAAAAAAGCACAAAAAATCGTCATTTATTTTTCAGCGAAAAATATGGGTAACATTAAATTTGAGATAAAACCGATCTGTTAAGGGTTTTTCATTCAATATTGCATTTCAGAACAAGATTATTACCTTGGAAATCATCAGCTGATGTGTAATTCATTTTAAACTAGTGAAAAAGCACCAATTTCTCTCTTGTTGTTCTTAGGCAAATTGGCACTTTTATTGCAAATAATTCACGATTTTCGAACAACAGTACAAATTAAAGTGCCCTGGTGGACAGCCTCTTTGATAAACAACCATTCTGAATAGTTAATTCCTCTGTGTGGAGCGGGAAAATGGAGATAATCGATATTCCCTCCGTTACAAAATCCAATTCCTTCCGTTACAAAATAGTACACATTTTTAACGTCAAAGAAAATTGTTTTTACTTTCAAAAATTTGCTAATTCCCAACTGAATGTTAAAGTGAAATGGTTATCCCGTTGGAATATTTGAATTCCAACCAATTTCTGAGATAAAAATTGAATTTTTGTGGAAATAAATTTTGAGTGGAAATTTATCTCGCCTTCCGTTACGAAATGTTTAAATGGACATAGCTCCTTATGTGTTCCTGATATCTATCAGATATTTCAACTGAACCTTTGTGACATAGGACAGGTAAAGTGTGCAAAATTTCATAGCTTTACTGTATAAATTAGGTAAGTTATGAGAGAAAAATGCTATCGATTCCTTCCGTTACGAAAAAGAGGTTTTCAAATATGCACAAATACTCCGCTACGTCATTATAACTCCAAGTCTCAGATCTAGTATGTTACTCCTTTACTATTTACATATTCGCCGAGTTTCCATATCAGCTAAATTAGTGGAGAGCAGCAAGAGGGTTCAAACCCTTTCGATACACTTTTCTCCTGCTTTTCAGTTCGCACTGGAATTCAGTGAATCCAGCTTTTTATCGAAACCGCTCCAAGTGTATATAATAATGTAACCACAGAATATGATACCTCATATGATGAGAAAGCCAATGACGAATGATTGCAGTAATGTTTAGGATAGTTTAATATCACTTCGTTTGACGGTCATTATAGATCAGTTTGTACATCGCATCGTACCTATGCGAAAAGGGGCATTTGAAAAGTTGTGTTTTTAGTTATTGCTGTAACAGTTCAATGAAGTTCGGCATCATAATCAATTGAGTGTTTCATTGACGCGTCTGTGCTACATTTTGAACACTGGGATTTTCTAAAACCAATGCATTGATTGTTGGTGAACCGACACGTTATTCACGGGATATTCTTAAAGAAATAGGTCAACTGAATGAAACATGCCGAGGCCTTGACATTCCTAGTGTGAGAGAAAAATATTATATTATGATTATCGAACTATTTATCAAAATCTGGTGAATCATAGAAAATTTCATCATTTCATCATAATGGCATCTCTTATCATCGTGTTTCTTTGTACGTCACGCCCCATGGCAACGCGCGCGCAATGGGGGAAATTGCACGTGCAGATGGATAGCGCGCGCGTCTATTTTCGTTTAATGCTTTGATTTCGGTGCTTCATAACTTTTGATATGATTGGAATTTTTTGATGCGGTAAAAAATATTTAGCTGATTTGAATTTAGTGGATTTGAAATTTGCGAACGAGGTGCTGCGTAGCAGCGCCGAGTGAGCTGTATATTTGCAGGCCCAACGGGCCTGCCAGTCTTTAATATGAAATAAATTGAGTGTATGGGATTCGTGTCGGCGTGTGTGTGGGACTCTGTGTCTGTATCATAGATTAGAATGGTAAAACCGTGTGTATGGGCACTCTGTCGATGTGTGTATGGGTTTGTGTCGGCATGCACGTGAAGAGTGCGGAAAGTGCTAGCTATTGTTACATGCGAAGAGTTTTCATTTCATTTCTTGCTCTGTTGATTTTGTTATGCTACCCCCCTGAAAAGTATGACTTTCGTTCTGCTTTGCATTGCATTGGTCGAAACTTGCGAACGAATTGCTGCGGAGCAGCGCCGAGTGAGCTGTATATTAGCAGGTCCAACGGGCCTGCTAGTCTCTTCATAAATCTGTGCAGACGTCGGTCGATTTAAATTTATGGTAACGGAAAAATGTGAATTTAGACCAATTCAAGATTAAACAAAAGCAAAATAAAATTGAATCGAATTTGTGCATAGCACATAGCGTTTTTGGAATACTGCTCTTGGCGTGAATCAATGCTTTAATGCAACGTTCAGTGCGAGTACGTTACTCGGTTTTAGGTTTCAGATTTAACTTCATCATATAAGAGCAAATTATAAGTATCAAAACTTTTACGGTCCAGCATTACTAAAAGTAACCATCGAATGATAGTAAATTTTGCTCCTTCATAAACTTTTTGAAAGCTTATTATTTGGTCCTATACTATCTAGCAGGCCCAACGGTCGGCTAGCCGGCCGGCCAGCCGGTCGTGTCGGAATAGTTCAAGACTGCCGCTTTTGTGTCGGCGTGTGCGTGGGTTATTATTTCGGCATCATAGAAGCATAGAATAGAATGGGAAAACCGTGTGTATGGACACTGTTTTGTTGTTTGTATGGGATTCGTCTCGGAATGCACGTGCAGGTTGGGAAAAGTATTTCTGTTGCTATGGTAACATGTGAAGTGAGTGAATTTCATTTCTTTCTTTGTTGGTTTTGGTGCGCGACTCACTTGAGCCTGCAACATTGGTTCTGTTTCGAATTTTTCGATGCAGTAAAAGTATTACTATGAATTGCAATTGTTGAAATATTCGAACGAGGTGCTACGAAGCAGAGCCAAGTGAGCTGTGTAATAAGCAGGCCCAACAGGCGCAGGCCCGCTAGTCTACTTTTTTTGGCACACCCTGTAGAAGTCCCACTTTTTCTACCCCAGTTCCAATCTTGAAGCCCCACTTCTCCTACCCCAGTGCAGTCCCAATCTTGAAGCTTTACTTTTCCTACCCCAATCCCAATCTTGAAGCCCCACTTTCCCTTCCCTTGTCACAATCTTAAAGCTTTAAAGCCCCACAAACCCTACGCTGCCCCAGTTCAAACATAACTGTCCTATATCTGTCAATTAATAAACTAAATAAATAAATAAAATAAAATAAAATAAATAATACAATTTATTAATGATTACAATATAAATTTTTCATATCGTCCGACCTTCAATGATTAATGCATTGATAAAGTTAAATTGCATAATTGCAGATACCCATAACGTCTTAACTGAATAATGTGATGCAATGATAGCCGAAAAGAAGGGGACGAAATTAAGTGACTGGGGGGAGCAATAGCTCGAGGAGCTAGTAAGCACTCACACCAGTATGTAATTTAACAAAAGGTGTAAAAAAGCCACAATGCGCATCCGAAGTCATCTACCCCAAAGCCATTGGACAGAGGCAAAACACGGCATTTCAGCATCGAGTTAGGTCACTTAAGTCAAGTAAATTTGATAGTCATTTAAAGTTTAGATCAGTACTTTTCTATTAGGTAAGTTCTTAAATTTTTTTTGAAAACATGTAGTGATGATGATTGTCTCAATTTTAGCGGCAGAGAGTTCCAGAAAGCAGACCCACAAAGACTAGGTTTTTTGTAAGTACCAACTAATTTAGGGCATTTATAATAAAGTTCCAGTTCTGCAGATCTGGTGGCCATTGAATAAATTTCACTTTTTTGAGAAACTTTGCGTTAGTTTAGCGGGAAACTCCTTGTTATAGAAATACTCATAGCATAAAACGGCTATGTTGAACCAGTACAAATCCCTTAATTTTAGAACACCAAGTTTTTATACAAGGGTGACATATCAGTGTAAATTTGCTTGCTTTTATCATATTTTGGAAGACGAAAAATTGCTCTAATAACTTTGTTTTGCGACATCTTAACGTTTTTAAGGTTGCTGGGCACATTATGATTAAAGAAATCAGTAAGTACATTTTTGCTTAATGAAGAAGCCCATACGACAATCCCATAATTCAAGTGCGACTCAACCAGGCTGTGATAAATCAATTTTTTGGTTGACATGTCTATATTTGGCATCTTCCAGAACGCATTGACCATTCTGTTTACTTTACAAGAAACTAAAGATGTATGTTTTTTGAAGGACAGTGAACTATCAAAGTGTATGCCAAGATATTTAATTACTTCATTTTCGTACACTATAGAACCATCGTCTAGTTCAATAAATTCATCAATAATATAACGTGGGCATATCTTGTGAAGTTCTTGAAATATAAATTCGCCTTTCACATTAACCGTTCGATGGTCGGGGTCCTCAGGGTCGTCAGTTCTAAATAAGTACTCGGGAGCTACACAGTGCAGTTCAGAGAGGTCTACTTCTCCTTTGATGTAGACTTTATGGGGATTAGGCCCAAGGAAAAGGTAGCCAGTTTTTTCTACATTTGTGAGCAGTTGATTCACGTGAAACCAATGTAATACCTTATTAAGTTCAACTTTGATGACGTCATCATATTCAGTTCTGTTTGCTGCAATTATAACACAAGTGTCATCAGCATAAATAGAGAAATCCAGCAGCTTCGAACTATTCGTGATATCATTCATAAATAATATAAACAAAATGGGCGCTAATGTTCCACCCTGAGGAACCCCAAAAGATTTTGTAATACTTAGATGATTTATTTCGAATCGAAACGTATTGTGTTCTGTCAGATAAATATGATTCAAACCACATTAGAGCATTACTTCTCACCATAGTATTCAAGTTTGCGCAGGAGGAGAATTCTATGAGGCACTACATCAAAAGCTTTACTTACGTCAAGAAAAATACTCCCTGTTCTGAGTCCTTGATCTAGTGCATCTAAGGTGGTGTCAAGAAGATTAATCATGGCATGAACTGTACTATGTTTTTTCCTAAAACCATACTGTGATGTAGTTAAGATTTTTGCAATCTTTGACATGATCTAGAAGGCGATCCCGAACAACTTTTTCAAGAATTTTAGAGAGACTGTTACATACTGTTATTGGTCTAAAGTTATTTACACGTACTTCACCTTCTTTAAACACTGGGGTTTGTTTACCAATTTTGAACCGTAACGGCACATATCCTATTCTCATAGAAGTGTTAATTAAATGCGTCATGACCGGACATAGAGAGTAGTTAAGAAGCTTAATGAATTTGTTAGGTATATCGAGTGGACCGGGGCTACTTCTATCTTTAAGAGATTTGATTAATTTTCCGACTTCGTCGTTGTTAGTATCATTTAATAAAAGGTACCTATCTACTGGTCTGTTTTTTATGCAGGTGGTCAAGGTACTTGTTATTGTCAGCTATAGGTGGTTTGATTTTTAGATCTAGTTTTTTCAGGTACTGCCTCGAAGTAATCAGCAAAACTGTCCGATATGGTTTGTGGGTCGGTCATAAGTTCATTTTTGACGTTTTAACCGTTAGAGGCATCTTCTTAGAGGCTCTCGTAGAATCGAGTGCAAAGTTAATTCCTTGCCACATTTTACGTGAGTCATGTCTATGCTTGGTAAAATAGTTCTTCAAATAACACCTCTTTTTTATTCTACGTTCATTTGTGACATAATTATTATATTTCTTGAACTTAACGCGATTAATTTCAGTCGGTATTTTGGTTTTAAGACTAAATAATCTATTTTTTTCGGCAATCTCTACTTGAAGTTTTTTTTGTCTATCAGGGTTTATAGCAGTATTTAACTCTTCTATTTGGTATCTTCACTAAAGGTGCATGTTTATCAAGGAGAGCTTGAAGAGTATCCCAATCAAGTTGTCAGCTGCTTTGTCTATGTTAGGCTCTTGATATACTAAAAGAATCCCAATCAAATTCAGCAAAATCGTTCATTAGATTTGTATCATCAATGTCATTAATTTTTCTTTTAAATATATCTTCAGTACTATTACCAGTAGATTTAAGGGAAATTGACTATTTTTACTAAATAATAAAACACTCCTATGCTCTAAATTTATATCACAATGCTTTGGTCTGCCGACCGCTTAAAAGCAAGTCGCCTTGTTTGTCCGAAGGATACGGTGATAATGAATGACTGATCATCAATACAAGTCTCATCATCGGAGTGCAAGGCGAGTTGGCTATAAATGTTCGGGTAATAATTTACCAGTGCTGAATTAAAACTGATGTTGCCAAGTAATTTCTTAACAGCTTTTGCCAGCTCAAAACGAAGGGTTGGAAAAAGGGATTGGATTGATGGAGGAAGTGACCATACTGGTAGGGGAGATCTCCAAAATAACACATGCTTCGTCCAGTAGAACGATGAGTGAAATTTAAGGAAGAAATGAAGTCAGGTAGGGGCGGATCAAAATCGATAGGTCGAGGCACAGTGAAGAATACCATGTCGGGGTTGAGGTTGGGGCTGAGGTGTCGGGAAAAGGAGACAAATTTCTCTGACGCTTGGCTTAACTTTATGATAAACTCTGGGTCACTGAAAATGACAATAAGCTGTGAGAGGACTTTGCAACATAAAAATATACTATGCTTAAATTGTCCAATTAAGCGAATACGGTAAAAAATACAGTAGATATTCGATTAAATTCGGGCCCAACTAGAAATAGCTTAATAAAGCCTCATGGAAAATTCCCACAAAATGTTAAATACCAGCCCTAGGTTATAAATCATGATAATTATAATTCATCAACTCAAACAATATAGTATCAGATACACACATCAAGAAGCTTTCTCAAGCTCTACCACAAAATGCTCATATGATCTGATAAAATTTAAAAATGTATTAGACTGATTCAGACAAACAGAGAACCATCTATTAACCCCTTGAAACTGTACAAACTTGACAGCAGTGTGGTCATTAATAAGTTTTTGCTCCTCAATCAATCTCGGGCACAAATTATGATGGAAACCAATATCAGGGTAAACTTGCTTCCTACGTGCATTAGCTGACTTGGTGAAAAACATATCCTTGTCAGTATACCGTAAAAACTTAACAGTGATAGTGGGGGGCCTCTCCCTCTCATTTGGCCTAGATGGTCTCTTATTCCTATGGATAGCACAGAAATCATACCTGTCAAACTGAGCTCTACCGGATGAGGGGGAGAGGGCGTTGAGCATGTCCACCACTGCAGTTTCGAGGGAGGAGGGGGTCTCTGCTTCAGTGTAGGCCAGTCCTGTAATCGTCATCACTGCTTTCCGGGAGTATTGATCCATACGGGTAAGATCCTCAGAGAGGCACTTAACCTCAGACTTCAGCTCCCGATTCTCGGTCTTCAGCTGGTTGAGTTGGTCCTGGTGACTATGCAGCGACTGGGTGATCTGTGACTGGGATCTGGCGATATGCAGCAGTACTTTCATCATCGCTTGCTGGGGGTCCTGTCCCATCAAATCCGGGGGGATGTCACCTGTCTCACTGAGGAGCTTCGACAAGTCGAACTCCGTCTGGCTGGAAGGGCCATCTGTCTCCAGGGCCGGGGAAAGCTGGCTGGAACGGCGGCTGGCTGGAACTGCAGGCGAGTTCTCTCGAGACCTGCTACGGGTGTTGTGAGCTTGAGTCCTAGACTGATGTGCCATGATGTGGAAGACTGTCAAACTCGGGGTGGGTGATGCTTGTTAGGGAAAGACTGTCAGCGCGTTAGAGTAGATGCGAGTTGAAAATCCTCTGTCGAATGGCGTGTAGGGCAGATGAGGCAGACGCGCAACGTAACAGAGAGAATGAAATACCAAAATGGAATTCCCCACCTTTTTGTTTTTTTGTTTTTGCACCTGCTTTGCGTGCTATGCGCGCAAAGAGAGTCAATTACTGAAAATTCCCCATCAGCACTGCTGACGAGACTGACCACTATTGGAAGGTAAGCTCTTTGGAGACCTTCATGGGACCCATTAGAACACATTCCAACACTAAAACCTTTGTAAATAATTTTTGCACAGTCTTTCTCTATTTTTCTCTTATAAAAGGTAAATTTCAAGGAAATTTTCGTTAAATTGGGCTTAATTTACACTTCTTTTTGATATCAAAATTTTTGAGAAAATCCAAGGTTTGGTCTTCCCCCCAACTCTCCGCACCCCTCAGAATGTCGAGCGCTTTCCGCAGAGACTGTACTCGAGATGACGCCATCATCCTAGCAACCAGCACGCTTATCATGCTAGGTGACTCCATAGAGATCTACCTGCCGGGTGTGATAAACCAACATGTAGCCTCCCAGCTGGGGATAACCTCCCTGGAGGAGGCAATCCTAGACATCTCCTTCTACTTGTGCATGTTCTTTGCAGTCCTGATGGGCATGATTCTCTCAGCACGGTTCAGCAGCAAGGCGGTACTTTACACCTCCATCCTCAGCTCCAGCATGGTGGTACTGGTGTGTGTCGGACTCCCCAACTACTACACCTTTCTTACGTCACGGGTATTCTCCGGGCTGTGTGTCGGACTTAACATCAACGTGGCCAGGGTGCTTCTATCCCAGAACGCATCCTCTAAATCTGTAGTGGAGTTCGGAACGTTCGTTACTTCCATTGTGTTTGCTTTAGGGGGGATATGGGTGGCGCTGGATGCCTGGCTCTTCCTGGACTACGTAGGATGGAGGAACTTCATAGCCATGACATCATTACCAGTCTTCCTTCCTAGCTTGGTTTTACTTTACTTCTGTAGGGAAAGCAAAGATGGTGTAAAACAGAGCGAAGAAAAGGTAAAAGAAAGTAAAAGTCTAACCAAGGATGAGGCGGAGCCGACAGAGGATTCGCCGTTAATGTACATCACCAAAGTACTAAATGTTGCATTTCTGGACTTCCTCAATAAGTTTGTGGGATACGGTAGCATCATCCTCTTACCTTCCATCATTGAGACCTTCAACAAAAAGGTCGAAAAAGGGTCAAATAATGATAATAAAGTGGCAGAAAGAAACCAGTTTCTTATCTTCGCCCTGGGTATAGGAGGAGCTAACTTAGCCGGCAGAGTGATATCATTCTGTTTGAAGGATAGAACGAACTTTAGAATACGGCAGGTCATCCTCATGTTGGGTATATCCGCGTTTTACGGCATTGTTCTCTTTACCCCACACCAGATAATCATACCTCTCCTCTGCATTGGCCTGGGTAAACTAGCGTACTCCGTTCAGCGGTTTGATCTCTCGCTAAAGAAGTACGGGCTGGATCACTTTGATCCTCGGGCTATGCGCGTAGCCTCCGCCATATCCTCAGCTAGTTCCTACTTGGGTGCTGCCATAGGGGTCACACTGGCCGCCTTTGTGGAGCCAAAGTGGTCCGTGGTAAGCAGCATAGTCCTGGCTTTGGCAGGCTGTGTGGCAGTGCTGATAGGCTTCAAAAACGACGAAAAGTAGTGCAACAACGTCATTGTTCTTAATTGGGATTTTAGCTAAAGTTATATTATCAGACATCAATGGGCGTATCACGCATGGTGTCAGACATCGGTGGGCAGTAGACCAATTAATTAGAAATAGGCTATTATGTTAAATCTTTTTAATATTCTCTATCAGATAGTTCAATGATTTACCCATAAATCATCCGTGACTCATTTTGTTTTCATAATCTATTAATTTTATAGTGATTTATTACAGCGATTTTCAACCTTCATTACACATTCAATTTTATCTGTAGCTATAGATTTAATTCTGACTTATAATGGATATTAAATTTTGGATATTTCATAGTGAATGTAAATAAAATACAGAGAAGTTAATCTTGATAATTCTGAGGAACTCTTGTTTAAAATTAACCACAACATTTTGTACACTCCTTCCACCCCCAGCCCGGGGGATTACCCGCGCCATTAGGACGGGAATGTACTTCTCCAGCGGGGGGTATTACCCGCGCCATTAGGACGGGAATGTACTTCTCCAGCGGGGGGGTACCTGCGCCATTAGGACGGGAATGTACTTCTCCAGTGGGGGTTACCTGCGCCATTAGGACGGGAATGTACTTCTCCAGCGGGGAGGGGGTTACCTGCGCCATTAGGACGGGAATGTACTTCTCCAGCGGGGGAGGGGGTTACCTGCGCCATTAGGACGGGAATGTACTTCTCCAGTGGGGGTTACCTGCGCCATTAGGACGGGAATGTACTTCGCCAGCGGGGGAGGGGGTTACCTGCGCCATTAGGACGGGAATGTACTTCTCCAGCGGGGAGGGGTTACCTGCGCCATAAGGACGGGAATGTACTTCTCCAGCGGGGGGGGGTACCTGCGCCATTAGGACGGGAATGTACTTCTCCAGCGGGGGGGGGGTACCTGCGCCATTAGGACGGGAATGTACTTCTCTAGTGGGGGGGGTGTTACCTGCGCCATAAGGACGGGAATGTACTTCTCCAGCGGGGGGGGGGGGTTACCTGCGCCATTAGGACGGGAATGTACTTCTCCAGCGGGGGGGGGGTACCTGCGTCATTAGGACGGGAATGTACTTCTCCAGGTGGGGGGGTTACCTGCGCCATTAGGACGGGAATGTACTTCTCCAGCGGGGGGGGGTTACCTGCGCCATTAGGACGGGAATGTACTTCTCCAGGGGGGGTTAGTGGTTACCTGCGCCATTAGGACGGGAATGTACTTCTCCAGGGGGGTTACCTGCGCCATTAGGACGGGAATGTACTTCTCCAGTGGGGGGGGGTTACCTGCGCCATTAGGACGGGAATGTACTTCTCCAGTGGGGGGGTTACCTGCGCCATTAGGACTGGAATGTACTTCCCCAGCGGGGGGGTTACCTGCGCCATTAGGACGGAATGTACTTCCCCAGCGGGGGGTTACCTGCGCCATTAGGACGGGAATGTATTTCGCCAGCGGGGGGGGGTTACCTGCGCCATTAGGACGGGAATGTACTTCTCCAGCGGGGAGGGGTTACCTGCGCCATAAGGACGGGAATGTACTTCGCCAGCGGGGGGGGTTACCTGCGCCATTAGGACGGGAATGTACTTCTCCAGCGGGGGGGTACCTGCGCCATTAGGACGGGAATGTACTTCTCCAGCGGGGGGGTACCTGCGCCATTAGGACGGGAATGTACTTCTCCACCGGGGGGGTTACCTGCGCCATTAGGACGGGAATGTACTTCTCCAGCGGGGGGGGGGCGTTACCTGCGCCATTAGGACGGGAATGTACTTCTCCAGCGGGGGGGTTACCTGCGCCATTAGGACGGGAATGTATTTCTCCAGCGGGGGGGTACCTGCGCCATTAGGACGGGAATGTACTTCTCCAGGGGGGGTGTTACCTGTGCCATTAGGACGGGAATGTACTTCTCCAGCGGGGGGGGGGTTACCTGCGCCATTAGGACGGGAATCTACTTCTCCAGCGGGGGGAGTTACCTGCGCCATTAGGACGGGAATGTACTTCTCCAGCGGGGGGAGTTACCTGCGCCATTAGGACGGGAATGTACTTCGCCAGCGGGGGGGGTTACCTGCGCCATTAGGACGGGAATGTACTTCTCCAGCGGGGGGGGGGGTTACCTGCGCCATTAGGACGGGAATGTACTTCTCCAGTGGGGGGGGTTACCTGCGCCATTAGGACGGGAATGTACTTCTCCAGCGCCTCGTCGTATTCGTTGACGGCCTTCTTTACCGCCTCCTCGTCGTTGTTCTGCCGGCACTCCTGCACCAGCTTCGTTATCTTGCGGAGGTTGTCCGTGTGCCGGTTGGCGATGTCGTCGAACCGTCGGAAGGCCTCTTCCGGAGAGGACTGCTGCACGATCACCGCATCCAGGTACTCGTACAGATACGGGTCCATCCTGAGAACATATATCATACAATGAGCGAAATTTAGTGGGTAATGGTACTCTGAGTGAGATAAATGGTACTCTAAGTGAAGGTAATGGTACTCTAAGCCAGGATAATGGTTATCTAAGTGAAGGTAATGGTACTCTAAGTACTGGTACTCTAAGTAATGGGGCTCCACGTTGTACCCACTTGAAGGTGAGGTGGGTGTTCTCCGCCATGACGTCTGCTGCCTGGTCGTAGTACTGGTGTTTAACGTACAGCAGGAGCAGGTTCCCAAACGTCTCAGGAGGACACTCGCTCTGCTGGAGCAGGAACTGGAGCTTCTCAAAGCCTGCTGTAGGGGCCGAGTCCATGTTCATCAGCGCCTGGGAGGACGTGATCAGGAGTCCATGTAAGGGTTATATGTAATGGTTAGTCGGATCAAGGAAAATCCAAATAAATATAAGGATAATTGTTGGGATATTATAAGGTATAGCCGAAATATAGCATCTTAGATCATAACAAAGATTGGATACCAAAGATCTCTCAAGCCGCCAATACTCCGTACCGAGCGGTTTAACAACCTGGTTATGGAGCGTGACACAATCCAGCTCCTCCTCAGCTCTAGGCGGCATGTCGGTGAGCGCCTCCTGCGCCCCCTCGAAGTTCTTCAGCTGGTACTCTATCGCTGCTTTGAGGTTGAAAGCCTCCACTAGAGCTGTCTCGTGGAGCAGTGCGGAGTTCCCGACACTCCTCACATCAATGCCTTCTGTCTGCATTCCTACAGACAACTCGGGGTGCTCTCTGGGGTTATGGAGAGGGAGGTTAGTGGGGGTTAGGAAGAGGGAGGTTAGTGGGGTGTGTTAAATAAAACAAGAGTTCATTTCAAGCCGTTTCAACAAGTTAATGAGTAAATGCGTGCCGCCTGTTCAAGATGATAAGATGTGATTGTATTGAATTTGAATTACTGACCATGTAAGAGTAAAGGAATCCTTTTAAATCAGGAACATTGTAATTTTGTAATATCTAAGAGGATGTCAGATACTAAAAACTTCCATATTTTTCACAACGTAAAATTTAAAATAGAGAAGTCGATAATGCAATGGCAATTCCCAGAATTCGTCTTCATAGGTATCACAAGAAACTAAGAAGTAATGAAATTTCCCAGAATTTGTTGCTAGATGATTAGAAATAAAATGATACTTTGACTTTACCTAATTCCCCTCTCAATGATATCGGCGATGTTTTTAAGAGCCAGAGCATACTGTTTCATGTAATAGTGACAGAGAGCAATGTTATAGGAGAGGTGAGCCTGGTATCCCTTCACATTCATTGCTGCTGTGAACTTCTTACATGCTTCCATGTATCTCTTCTCTTTCACCAGCAGGCAACCTGTGCAGTAGAAAATTAGAATACTTATTAATAATAATATTCATAATTATGATGTGAGCTATGACAGCTGACTGACTGGCCGTAGATTACAAGTACTTATCCTATTTGAGATTCGAGTCAAGTTACTTTCACACAGGGTGATCGAAAACAATAGGCTGTTATCGAAAATATTTCATTTGTCTTGAGAGTAAAGAATAATTCAAAATCATGCGATGAGGATCACAATATGATCGGTTCATGATACCGTAGAAACTTGTAAACCAGTCAATTTAATACTTTCATAGGTAAATATTGAGAAGGTAAATTAATTCAACAGAATAGGAACCTAGGTTGTTTTCTGTGTCGGGGTCATCGCTGGCACACTGCTCCACCATACTCTTAGCACCTTGGAGATCATCCTCGTCATACTTAATCGCTGCCTATTGCAAAGGCGAGAGTTAGCTATTAGACAGGTTATTTGAGTACCTGATTCATGTTTAGAGGAAAGTTAATTGAGAAGTGTAGTTCAAGAAATTATTCGATCTAAAATGACATCAAGTTTTACTCCGTTTAATTTAAAATCTTTACTCAACAGACACACAAAGCACCTGAAGCTTGACCACTTTATCTTTTTCGGAGGGGTTGTCAACAGTATAAGTAGCCTTCATAGCTGCTTCGTACTGACAACTCTTTTGCAACGCTTGGGCATAGTATATCTTGTATTGCTCATGTTCAGGGTAAGCCTGGTGGGAGTATGGGACAATCAATAACTTACTTATCAAGGAATTGCAATGAGTATGTTTACCAATAGGAATTCCGAATTAGCAACTTTCAATTCATATTAGTGACTCAAATCGTCGCGGTACACATTTTAATAAACGAAAGTTAAAATGCGAACTCTTTAATTCAATGAATTTATCTTTTAAACAGGGGTGGGGGTATTCTGTAGTCTGTACCTGAATGAGTTGACCATAACAGTCTGCAGCACTGATGAAATCTCCGATTTGAAAGTAACAGTAACCTAACAATGAGAGAGCAGCCCTTGAGGTATTGTTGTTCTCATACTCTGGCAGAAGACAATCTATAGCCTCCACATACTGCCCTTGCTTGATGTAGTTGTAAATTGTCTGAGTGTACTGACCCTCCTCCATGCGACCAACCACAACCATCTTTAACAACTTTGCTCAGGGTGTGCAAAACAATTAATATTGAATTGGATACCTATATTTTAATCTTTTAATGACTTCAAATGATAAAATGAAATACATGATCTAAATTAAAAAATTTTCTGAGACAAGAAGAAATTTATTAATGAGTTAAATCAGAAAACTACATTCTCTTTGTTCTGTCAGTGAATTTATTTTTTAAACTGCTTCAAAACACTGGGACTTCCATAAATCATGGTTCACATTTAAAATGGTATTCCAATATTCCATGGTGTACCCAGTCAATAAGTGACACTATTTTATAACTAACACCATTATAAAATAATATAGGGCATAGGTAACAATACAATCATAAGATCAATATTACAATCAGTTCAAAATCAAAGGGCAATCAAGAAAATATTAAAATTATCAATTTTGTCAATGTGATTTGTCAACATGCAGTATACTTCAATGAACATAAATAATTATTGTGGAATTTCAAAAGTCAAAATCACAGCTAAAACATCACTTGACAAATCCAGCACTACATTTAGTGTAACTACTATCTACTTAAACTTTCACAAAATTGTATTATAAAAGCAAGAATTATTCTACTATTATGCAATTATACATCCCCAACTGTGTCAATGAGCCAAATATATTCAAAACACCATTATATTAATTAAATCAAGTACATATTTATGTCAAACAGATTTACATTTATCACCATTATCAGCTACAAGCAGTGAGATGACTCCTACAACATGGCAAACTTGCAGTATAGCACTGCTCAATACAGTAGATGGATAAGTATTCCAACAGAGCTCAATACAGCCAAGGATCAACATGATAACAGGAGGAGGAAGTTTAGTAGAAAATAATAGAGCAGGCAAAGTATGATAATACCAAACATAAAACTGGTAATGCAAAGATCTTGCACAAGCAATGCCTATAAAATTGCTGCTAAATAGAATTAATAGGATTGACTTAGAACTTAGAGGTTTCTTTTCTTTGGACCACTTAGTGAAATACAATGTGAGAATTAAGCCAATTTGGATCACTAGGAGGGAAGCATGAAAATATCTAGACAGGAATATGTTTTCTGGCAAAAATCTATAGTTAACAGTCCATTTGAAGAAAAATTGCCTCCCAATATCAAAGGACATTTTCATGTATGCATATGGATTTGTCAGTAAAAATGGGGCACCTAAGACTAACTGTATACCAGCACATAATGATAAGCACATGAATGTTTTTAACAGCCCAGTTTCAACAAGCAGAATGAATAATAAACCTGGAGAATAAAGCAATACATTCATCTTTATTGAAACAGCAAAGCTGAAAACTGCACATCCCCTTAGCCATCTCTTTTCCAAAAATAGGTAGACTGATAAGTACAGGAACAAAATTGCAACAGGATCATTGAAGAGTCGTAAAGCAAATATTGAGTGAATACGGTATGATGCAAAAGTGAAAAACAGAAGAACAAATGGAGGTGATGCTTCAGTTTTTCTGTAAATGAGAACAATGAGTAAATAAAAGACTGTGTACAATAGAGCAAAAAGATATTGGGCCAATTTTATGTTGGATCCTTGATCTGTTATGAAGTGTAGAGCTGAAAACAGGTAGACAAACCCAGCTGGATACACAAGGGGTCCAGTATCACCTTTAAGTTGACTGTAGTCAAATGTGCCATTCAAAAATCCCCCAACTTCATCCATGTAAGCTTTCCAGTCAATTTCTGTGTACCTAACCTTTTCAATGATCAGTCCATTAATGAACATTTCAGCAATTAAACATAACAGTCCAACTTTCATAATATGATTTGGATCCAATAACAGCCGCTTTGTGAAAGAGACTATCCAAGCCATGTTTTCAACAATCATATCTAAAAATATCTGTGGATTAATTAACAGTTAATTTACAATAGAATAACTTTTAATGATAGATTTTTAGAATCCAGCAAGAATAACTTGATTACTCAGCAAAGAAATCATGAAAAACACCCTAAAGCTGAGGGAGGTATCAGACTGATGATGTCTGCCCCAGTGGAATAATTTTTAAAAGTGGCTGGGAATGGGAACTTGATCAAAAATTGGCTTTTTTGACTTACTAGTTTCACTGCGATACCAGAAGCAGATTTTTTGCTATGGAACATTGAGTCCCATTTTTCGAAAGATATCAACTAAAATTACCTCGAATGTGCTTCATTTAGTGCGAAACACGCCATAAAAGCATAAAATATGATTTATCGACAATCTTCAAAAGTGCGTTGTCCTGGATTTGAACTACCATACTCTGCGCGCATTTCCCAGCGTTATACCACTCGGCTAAATCCTCATAGTATGATTTACAATTTTACGCGATATATTTATAACACGGCCGTTATTGGTGAGTTGCTAAAAGTGACTCAAGAAACCATTTCAGACACTTTCTAGCGTGTGAGAGTGTGTTTCTAGCGTGTGAGAGTGTGTTTCAAGCAGCCTGGCAGCAAAAGCCATGAATCATGACATGTACAGGGTGTTTAATATCTATCTAGTATGAAGAAACATATTACACAATGTATTGCACAATATCTGCCAATCTAAATCTGTCTTCCGTAGTTTAAACCATGCTAAAGATTTGATAAATCCATGAAAGCTTTAATTTGAAGTACTTAGTAAGCAGGGACTTCGATCCATGGCAAAAAAACCTTTCCATTTCCTTGAACTGCCCAAATTTCAGACTGGCATATAAAAAAGTCACAAAAGATCGCAAAATAGTCTGCCCACACCTTCCAAATCGTTAAAACAGCCGGGAAGTTTATCATATGTCGGGATTTTAGGAATCTCTCGATTCCCCAAACCAGCCACTACATTCCTCAACCAGCCGGCTGGGCTGGGAATTTAATGGCTGGTTCGGGAAGCGCGGCGTTCCGCTAATTGGAAATTGGCGCAAAAGGCTGCTCCTTTATAAAATCATTTTTTTCGAAGTCGATGAGTCACAGTGAGGCAGTGAGCGGCGTAAAATCGAACAGAAACTTTAATAAAAAATATTTAATCTGATTTTCCGTGAATTTGGCTTTTTGAGTCCGATTTCGCAGATTCTTTCCCAAAATTTGGCCGGGCTTGCCATTCCCTCATTCCCTACTTTATGACACTGGGATGTCTGCACCCCACTCATTGTCGTGTGATGAATTTGGACCTTGCTGCTCACCACATTGAATTACTCATTTAAGGGACCATGTTGGAATTCAAGTTAAGCGAAGGAGAATTACTCTAATTCATTATTTGTGCCCTCTTTTGCACACGGCGCCTGCTGTTGTTTCACTCCTCAAAAGAGGAGTGAAACTTAGCCAATCAGTGTTAGCACCTGGTTAAGTTTAGAACAGTCTTGAAGATTTATGTCTGGAAGAAATAATTCTTTATTTTGTGGATGGAAAATGCAATAATTGCAACATTTTGTAATATGTGGTTGCTTTTATCAGATCTTCTTCTTTCTTCTTTTATCAGATGATATCTTATTTTTTTATAGTACAGAAAATTCAACAAAAAATAACACATGATACATTACAATCACGAATTATCAAAAAGCCGAAGCAGGAAATCATGCTGAAGCTCTCAGGTAGTAGGATTTTACCCTACCCTCCAGAAGAGGCAAAATAAGGCTCCACCATAATGGTAATAGTCGATGCGCGTCGTAACTAATTATCGCGCGCGCTGAAAATATCCCGCGCATTGGATTCAGCGTGGATGGTTTACATAACATGAATTGCATCGCGGCTGCGATATGTCATTATGCAGTAAAAAGAGCCGGTGCTCACGAGCAGCAAGCATAATCAAACGGGGTACAAGGAGCCGGTGCTCACAGATTCACAAGCAATTAGCTAAATCAAATGGAGTAGATAGAGCCAGGCCCAAAGAGTCACAAGCAGCAAGCATAATTAAATGGGGCAGATGGAGCCGGGCCCACAGGCCAGAGTCACCTGCAGCAAGCACTATCAAATGGAGTAGATAGAGCCGGGCACACAGAGTCTCCTGCAACAAGTATAATCAAATGGAGTAGACAGAGCCGGGCCCACAGGCCAGAGTCACCTGCAGCAAGCATAATCAAATGGATTAGATAGAGCCGGGCACACAGAGTCTCCTGCAGCAAGCATAATCAAATGGAGTAGATAAAGCCGGGCACACGGAGTCTCCTGCAGCAAGCAAAATCAAATGGAGTAGACAGAGCCGGGCACACAGAGTCCTGCAGCAAGCATAATCAAATGGAGTAGAATGGAGTAGACAGGTCCGAGGCACACAGAGTCCTGCAGCAAGCATAATTAAATGGACTAAATGAGCTGGGTAGACAGAGCCTAGACAGAGCCGGGCACACAGATTCTCCTGCAGCATTAAGCATAATCAAATGGGGTTCATAGAGTCGGGCACACAGAGTCACCTCATGCAGCAAGCATAATCAAATGGGGTAGATAGAGCCGGGCCCACAGAGTCACCTGCAGCAAGCATAATCAAATGGATTAGATGGAGCCGGGCACACAGAGTCTCCTGCAGCAAGCATAATCACATGGAGTTGATAGAGCCGGGCACACAGAGTCTCCTGCAACAAGTATAATCAAATGGAGTAGACAGAGCCGGGCCCACAGAGTCTCCTGCAGCAAGCATAATCAAATGGAGTAGATAGAGCCGGGCACACAGAGTCTCCTGCAGCAAGCATAATCAAATGGAGTAGATAAAGCCGGGCACACGGAGTCTCCTGCAGCAAGCAAAATCAAATGGAGTAGATAGAGCCGGGCACACAGAGTCTCCTGCAGCAAGCATAATCAAATGGAGTAAATAGAGCCGGGTCCACAGAGTCTCCTGGCAGCAAGCATAATTAAATGGACTAGACAGAGCCGGGCACACAGAGTCTCCTGCAACAAGTATAATCAAATGGAGTAGACAGAGCCGGGCCCACAGGCCAGAGTCACCTGCAGCAAGCATAATCAAATGGATTAGATAGAGCCGGGCACACAGAGTCTCCTGCAGCAAGCATAATCAAATGGAGTAGATAGAGCCGGGCACACAGAGTCCTGCAGCAAGCATAATCAAATGCCGGGATACAAGATAGAGCCGGGCATAATCACAGAGCCACCTGCTGCACCAAGCAAAATCAAATGGAGTAGATAGAGCCGGGCACACAGAGAGTCCTGCAGCAAGCATAATCAAATGGAGTAAATAGAGCCGGGCCCACAGATTCTCCTGCAGCAAGCATATAATTAAATGGACTAGACAGAGCCGGGCACACAGATTCTCCTGCAGCATTAAGCATAATCAAATGGGGTAGATAGAGTCGGGCACACAGAGTCACCTGCAGCAAGCATAATCAAATGGGGTAGATAGAGCCGGGCCCACAGAGTCACCTGCAGCAAGCATAATCAAATGGATTAGATAGAGCCAGGCTCCTGCACACAGAATCTCCTGCAGCAAGCAGCATAATCAAATGGGGTAGATAGAGCCGGGCCCACAGAGTCCCTGCCAAGCATAATCAAATGGGAGTAGATAGAGCCGGGCCATTTCCTGAAAGCAAGCATAATCAAATGGGGTAGATAGAGCCGGGCCCACAGAGTTTCCTGCAGCAAGCATAATCAAATGGACAAAGATAGAGCAAGGGCCCACAGTTTCAGATTCTCCTGCAGCAAGCATAATCAAATGGTAGATAGAGCCGGGCACACAGATAGCAAGCATAATCAAATGGGTAGATAGAGTCTCCACAGAGTCACCTGCAGCAAGCATAATCAAATGGGGTAGATAGAGCCGGGCCCACAGAGTCATCCTGCAGCAAGCATAATCAAACAGATAGAGCCGGGCACACAGAGTCTCCTGCCCTGAGGCCCCCAAATCCACTAGAAAGAGCCAGAAATCACTTGGTCCCCCAGAGTCTCCTGCAGCAAGCATAATCAAATGGGGTAGATAGAGCCGGGCCCACAGAGTCTCCTGCAGCGGAACCCAAAATGGAGTAGATAGAGCCGGGCCCACAGAGTGCAGCAAGCATAATAGAGCCGGGCCCACAGAGTCTCCTGCAGCAAGCATAATCAAATGTAGATTCCCGGGCCCACAGAGCTCCTGGGCAAGCATAATCAAAGACCTCTCGGGCATCAAGCATAATCAAATCAAATGGGTAGATAGAGCCGGGCCCACAGAGTCTCCTGCAGCAAAAGCATAATCAAATGCATAATCAAATGGAGTAGATAGAGCCGGGCCCACAGAGTCTCCTGCAGCAAGCATAATCAAATGGGTAGCAGCATAGAGAACCTGCAGCAAGCATAATCAAATGGGGAAGATAGAGCCGGGCCCACAGATCCTGCAGCAAGCATAATCAAATGTTTTAGATCATAGCCGGGCCCACAGAGTCAATTTTGCAGCAAGCATAATCAAATGGGGGTAAATAGAGCCGGGCCCACAGAGTCTTTCCTGCAAGCATTAATGAAATTTTCAGTAAATAGAGCCGGGCCCACAGAGTCTCCTGCAGCAAGCATAATCAAATGGAGTAGATAGAGCCGGGCCCACAGAGTCTCCTGCAGCAAGCATAATCAAATGGGGTAGATAGAGCGGGGCACACAGAGTCTCCTGCAGCAAGCATAATCAAATGGGGTAGTAATAGAGCCGGGTCCACACAGATTCTCCTGCAGCAAGCATAATCAAATGGAGTAATAGAGCCGGGAAACAGAGCCGGGCATACAGAGTCTCCTGCAACAAGCATAATCAAATGGAGTAGATAGAGCCGGGCCCACAGAGTCTCCTGCAGCAAGCATAATCAAATGGAGTAGATAGAGCCGGGCCCACAGAGTCTCCTGCAGCAAGCATAATCAAATGGAGTAGATAGAGCCGGGCCCACAGAGTTTCCTGCAGCAAGCATAATCAAATGGAGTAGATAGAGCCGGGCACACAGAGTCTCCTGCAGCAAGCATAATCAAATGGAGTAGACAGAGCCGGGCCCACAGAGTCTCCTGCAGCAAGCATAATCAAATGGAGTAGATAGAGCCGGGCCCACAGAGTCTCCTGCAGCAAGCATAATCAAATGGAGTAGATAGAGCCGGGCCCACAGAGTCTCCTGCAGCAAGCATAATCAAATGGAGTAGATAGAGCCGGGCCCACAGAGTCTCCTGCAGCAAGCATAATCAAATGGAGTAAATAGAGCCGGGCCCACAGAGTCTCCTGCAGCAAGCATAATCAAATGGAGTAGATAGAGCCGGGCCCACAGAGTCTCCTGCAGCAAGCATAATCAAATGGAGTAGATAGAGCCGGGCCCACAGAGTCTCCTGCAGCAAGCATAATCAAATGGAGCAGATAGAGCCGGGCCCACAGAGTCTCCTGCAGCAAGCATAATCAAATGGAGTAGATAGAGCCGGGCACACAGAGTCACTTGCAGCAAGCATAATCAAATGGAGTAGATAGAGCCGGGCCCACAGAGTCTCCTGCAGCAAGCATAATCAAATGGAGTAGATAGAGCCGGGCCCACAGAGTCTCCTGCAGCAAGCATAATTAAATGGAGTAGATAGAGCCGGGCACACAGAGTCTCCTGCAGCAAGCATAATTAAATGGAGTAGACAGAGCCGGGCCCACAGAGTCTCCTGCAGCAAGCATAATTAAATGGAGTAGATAGAGCCGGGCCCACAGAGTCTCCTGCAGCAAGCATAATCAAATGGGGTAGATAGAGCCGGGCCCACAGAGTCAACTGCAGCAAGCATAATCAAATGGAGTAGATAGAGCCGGGCACACAGAGTCAACTACAGCAAGCATAATCAAATGGAGTAGATAGAGCCGGGCACACAGAGTCAACTACAGCAAGCATAATCAAATGGAGCAGATAGAGCCGGGCACACAGAGTCTCCTGCAGCAAGTATAATCAAATGGAGTAAATAGAGCCGGGCTCACAGAGTCTCCTGCAGCAAGCATAATCAAATGGGGTAGATAGAGCCGGGCCAACAGAGTCTCCTGCAGCAAGCATAATCAAATGGGGTAGATATAGCCGGGCCCACAGAGTCACATCTCACAAGCAAATATCAAAATTAGCAAATATCAAAACGGTTAGAAAAGTAGAAAGAGCCGATGGCCACACAAAACAAATAATTTAATGAAGTAATGAGTAGCAACGAACTGCGTAAAAACATCAACTGTTTATGGAAAGCCGGACACATTCCTCACTCTAGTGCTCAGCAGATAGTTTATTCCATATATGGGTATCACCTGACAATTATTTCAAGGAACGCCTGTTAAACCTGACCTACGTCATCACTTTATCCAACGCGATTTGGAGGATCTCAAAATATGGTCATCTCTGCTAGAGTGACTCTCAACCTAGAGCGCGGCGTACGACGCGCGCACTCAAACAATTAATGCCCAAATATGGTTGAATCACTTAATAGGGGCGTAAAATATGCGCCCCGAGCTGAGGAGCGAATCTTACCATTGTTGCGTGGCCCTGTACAAACAGGGACACGTAACATGTGGTAACCCCTGTTACGTTCGTATTGCGCGGCGCGGCGCACTTCATTTCGCTAAACATGTATTTCCCTATTTAAGTTTTCTAAGCCCCCGTAGGTGTGTGTACTTGCGCGCGTTGCTAAACACGTATATCCCTGTGTGGCTCGCGCGCGGCGCGTACAAACACCTATGCGGGCTTAGGCTTTAGGAAGCGCACGCGCCGCGCGCGACGATAAGCGATAACAGGGGTATACGTGTTGAGCAATGTTTAAGTTTGCGGTACGCTGACGCGCGGTGCGCTTCCTCAGATCAACCGGGAACGGATATGCGCAACGGATATGCACTTGCTAAACACTTATACCACTGTTTTCGTCGCGCGGCGCTCTTCCTTAGCGGAAAGCGTGCGGTGCGTACTCACTTTACTCCATGTTACGGAGCCTTATTTTGCGCGCGCAAGCGCGCCTCTTCAGAGAAGAGGCTCTTCAGAGAAAAGGCTTTTCTACGAAAAGCGCGCGTAAGCCGTAAGCGCGAACAAACAGGGACACGTAACATGTGGTAAGTACATACTCCTAAGCGGGCTTATAGGAACATGACATAGGCACACCTTTGACCTATGCGGGCTTAGGAATTACGCTTCACCAGAAGCGTTGCGCGAACGTGTTACTCTAATACTTATATTAGACTGAAACCAGAGCCTTCTTTTCCGTGCGCCCGCGCCATGCGCGCTATCGTTTCATCCCCTCAAAGTTGCCGTGCGCTTTGCTAAACACGTATATCCCTGTCTGCGTTGCGCGCCGCTCGCGTACACACACCTATGCGGGCTTAGGAACCGTGTGCTGCACAATTGCAATGCAATGCGATCCGTGTGCGAAACCAGGGTCCTGGTTGGGGCATTAGGGCAAAGATTTATATTTTCTAAGTTGCTAAACACGTATATCCCTGTCTGCATTGCGCGGCGCGCTTCCCCAGAACAGGGAAGCGCCGCGCGCGTACACACACCTATGCGGGCATAGGAATTTCCTAAGCTTGCATAGCATAGGTGTGTGTACGCGCTGGGCGATTCCCTATGGGACAGTGTGTTTAGTAATTTCGACACTTAATAGGATCATAAAATAAAGAGCAATTTCTTCAAGACATCAATCTGCCATCAAGACTTTTCTCCGCCTCATAGAGGAATTATTGCATTTAATGATCAGATTCACATTACCCTAAAAGTCTAACCAGAGTACTCTTTTGCATGCTATGTACGGTCATTCCATCTGATTAGATAAATTCTCATCATATAATAGGCTTTTATTCATTATTGTTGGTTCTAATATGTTTTATTTATTTATTAGCATTGCCTTGCTACTATTGATGTCTTGAAAAACAATCATTCTTTATTTTGTGGATTTAGGTTGGGATTTTTATACCAATATACCAGGGTCTTATATCAGGTTTTCTTTATTGTGTTATTGTTTACCTATAGACTTATGCTGTCTGGTACTAATTGACATATGCCTAATTATATGCCTAATGTTATTATGATTGAATGTCCATGTTATCTGTTTTAAACACTAGTTTACTAACATGTTAAGCAATATAAATAATAACAGCCATAATATGATCACTTAAGGTACAACCCAGCATTCAGCAGCTTCTTTATATATCAAGGGAATATATTTGAGTTACTGTGCTGTAAAATTTTATAATTGAATTGAAATTTGTAAATAATATCTAGGTGCTCTAAAATTAGTCATTTTGATATAACTGATTTATTCAACTAGGAATAATGCCTATCACAAAAGTTGCAAAAGGGCGAGAACCCAACTGGAAAGAATGGGATCAGAAAGCACAAAAAGTGGTTTGAAATGCTGTCTTCTGTGGTGGGTAACCTATGTTGGCCATTGGAAAATAATCTGAAGAGTGGTAGGTAAACCTGCTATGTAGATAAGGTAATAAGTGTACTGTTTGATATATAATATATATTTATAGCACACTACTGGTCAGTTGGTGAATATTTCTCAGAGTGAAGCCCAGTGGAATACGAATCTTTGAGGAGTGAAACAATGGCAGGTGCTGTGTGCAAAAGAGGACACTGGTAATTCTCCTTCTCTTAGCTTGAATTCCAACATGGTCCCTTTTTATGCTCTGAAAAAGTAGGCATGGACCAGAAAGATATCTCAAGTTGCTTTCGGGCAGGCAAGGTCAAAAAAGATGCTGAGGGTCAAATACTACCTAGACCCCTAGTAGTTGTCCTGAAAGATGTGACCAACGCAGTATACTGGCATAATGGAGGAAAGGGATTCAGGTGTGGAGATCATTGGATAAATGAGGATTTGTGCCGTGCTGACAGAGAGGCCAAATTTTTTCTGAGACAGGAGAGAAGGAAGCGGATGAAGTTGCGGGAAAGGATAATGGAAACAAGCCAATAGAAAAAGTGGCTAATAATGGTAATGGACCTGAATTTAAGAAGAAAGATAGTCTGAAGCTATACTACACAAATGCCAACAGTTTGTATGGGAAACTATCAGAACTAAAGATGTTGATTGATTCAAAGAACTTTGACATCATCTGTATTACAGAAACATTTTTCAGTGATGAGCTTGTGAAAGCTGAAATTGAAATCCCTGGCTTTAGTGCATTTGTTGGGAATAGAAACTTTAAGCTTGATAGGAGCAAAAATAAAAGCAAGTTAATCAGTGAAGGTGGCGGATCTGTAATATACATCAAAAATGGTATCCATGTTGTTGAAGGAAGCTATGACAATGGTTTGGATTCTGTATCTGTAGTTATCAAAACTGACATTGGAAAATTACTGATTGGTTGTATGTATAGGTCAGCATCATTGAATGAGAGGCAGAATCAGAGATTTTTGGAATATTTTGCTTCTAAAATTTCTCCTTTTAGAGGGGAAGATATTGAGAAGCTTATTCTGGGTGATTTTAACTGCCCAAATATATCATGGCTATCAGGAAATGTTGCTGGCTCTGGGCATTCTATAAACAAAAACATTGTGTTGCAGCAGGATCTATTGGAAATAATCCATGACAATGGATTATCTTGGTTAATTACTGATGAAATAACACGCAGAAGAAAAGTTGGACAAGCCATCCAAGAATCAACTATTGATCAAGTGTTTTGTACAGATGACTCTTTAATCAATGAATTTGAAGTATCTCATCCTCTTGGAAATAGTGATCATGCATCTATTGTAGTTAATTTAAGTATTTTTCAACCAGATAGAAATCACTGTTTTGAAATAGATGATGTAAAAAGAAAATGGTCAAGTATGGACACTGAAGACATTCTTAAAATGTCATATGAAGTGGATTGGGAGTTTAATACTGATCCAAATGCTTCATCTATTGAAGAATTATGGGGAGAAGTTTATGAAAAGTTGTCAAAAATAACTGAAAAAATCCCTCAAGTAGAAACAGATAAGTTATGTAATTCTGACAGTTATAGTATGCCATGGATTAACAATTCTTTGAAAAGGGCTCTAAAATGAAAAAGTAAAGCTTGGAGTACCTTTGATAATGTACCTTGCAAAAATAACTTGAATTTTGCACTATATAAGAGCCAGGAATTTTCTAATTTAGAAACCAAGGCTAAGTTGAAGTATGAGAAGGTTATCACGATTTGAAAACGATTTGAAACATAACTCTAAGGCATTTTACTCATATCTTCGTAGTAGACGCAAAGTTAAGTCAATTGTAACCACACTGAGGAAGGATAGACAATTGGGCTCCATGACTATGAATGATTTTGAGACAGCAGAGTGCTTTGCTGATGCTTTTTCTTCTGTTTTTGTGCGAGAACCTTTTGGCCCACTTCCAGAGTGTTGTTATAACTCAAGTGAAAATAATTTAGATACTGATGATGTAATTATGATTGATGAAAAGGAAGTTTATACTGAACTGAAAGGCCTTGATACCTACAAGAGTTTTGGTCCAGATAACATTCACCCAAAGCTGTTAAATTCTTTGGCAGATAATACCAGTTTCATTAAAAGCATTACATTTCTTTTTAATATGTGTATTGAGCAGAAAAAGATTCCTAGCATATGGAAAACTGCAAATGTAGTAGCTCTTCACGAGAAAGACTCTAAATTGGATCCACTAAATTATAGGCCAGTGTCTTTAACTTGTATTTTATGCAAGATATATGAAAAGTTTCTGAGGAAGCATATCCTTAAGAAAGTAGAGGGGAAAATAAATGAAAATCAACATGGTTTTGTCGAAGGGAAATCTTGCTTCTCTAATTTGTTAGAAACCGTTGACTCCATTCTAAACATGCTTGAACATGGCTATCCCGTTGATATCTTTTACTTCAACTTTTGGAAAGCCTTTGACTCTGTTCCCCACTACCGTCTGTTAACCAAGCTAGAAAATTATGGAGTCAATGGTCATCTCTTAGATATTATAGCTGACTTTCTTTCTGGCAGAACATTGAGAACAAGTGTTCGTGGTTGCTATTCTAGCTTTAGGGATGTCCTTTCTGGAGTCCCTCAGGGATCTGTTTTAGGTCCCTTGCTCTTTGTGTTGTTCATCAATGACCTGCCAGATGGGGTAAAGAACTTTACAAAGTTATTTGCTGACGACTTAAAATTGATTGTTAATGCTAGTGATAAATATGAAGTTGTCCATGATTTGAATCTGCTACAAAGATGGGAATCTTTATGGCTACTTAAATTCAATCCTGAAAAATGCCATGTAATGCACTTAACCCAAAACAATAATCCATGTAATCAATATTTTCTGGATGGTATATTAATGAATGAAGTTAACACAGAGAAAGATTTAGGTGTTCTAATGAGTAAGGATTTATGCTGGGATTCGAATATTAAGTCTTGCATAAAAGAAGCCAACAGAACCATTGGATGGATATCTAGGAACATAATAAATAGGGATCATAAGATTTTATCACGTATCTATAAGACTATTATACGCCCAAAGTTAGAATACTGTGTCCAGTTATGGTCACCTGCTGCTAGTCATGGAAATTGGGGCACTATTTTAGAGCTAGAATCCATACAGAGAAGATTTACTAGATTAGCAAATGATATTGGTCTTTTGCCTTATAGTAAGAGACTAGAGATGATGGAATTAACTACCCTTGGGGAGAAACGAATTAGAGGTGACCTGATAGAAACATTTAAAATTGTTACGGGTAAAGTTGATTATGCAAGAGATGTTTTTAAAATGGGACGATCTGGAAATAATATCTTAAGTAGAACTAAACCAAATGTAGACAATGAAATCTTTAAATTGAGACAGTCATTCCTTCCAGAAAGGATTAGAAACTATTGGAATAAATTGCCAACATATGTTAAATCTTCTAATGATGTTAAAAGTTTCAAGATTAATCTAAATAAGTATAAAAGTGACTGTTTTACTGATAACTCGATTGATAACTTTTGGAATGTTTCACAGTCAATCATAGATAAGATTGAAGGAAACCCAAATTTCATGAGTCGAATGGAAAAGTTTAATAGTTATTTGCTGGAGAATCCTTTCGTAGCTAAAAGGAAGGGGATAAACATTTTCTCGCATTGAGTGGTTTATTTTATTGTTGTTAAATCCCTTTTCTTTCATTTTTAAATCATTCAAGGTGAGGGAACCTTTTTGCCATTTTTAATCTTCATAGCATCATAATTTTAATGTAGAACTTTACTGGCTATGTTTTAATTCAATCCTTATGTGTATATATGGACCTTATTTTGCATTTTCATTATTTACTTTAATTTATTCTAATTAACTTTAAATTATTTTTATTGAATTTGAATGTCAGTGTTTTTAAGTCTTACTATGAGTACCTTGTAGGGGTGCATAACTGACTGATATAGTGTGTTGAGGAGTTGGAATTTGAGCTGTGTTGCCGAAAGGCAAAAATTTTTATCTTTATCTTTATCTTTAATTCCATGTGGTGAGCAGCAAGGTCCAAATTCATCACACTACAATGAGTGGGGTGCAGACATCATCAGTCTGATACCTCTTCCAGCTTTAGGGGTGTTTTTCATGATTTCTTTGCTGAGTAATCAAGTTATTCATGCTGGATTCTAAATATCTATCATTAAAAGTTATTTTATTGTAAATTAACTGTTAATCAATCCAGAGATATTTTTCGATATGATTGTTGAAAACATGGCTTGGATAATCTCTTTCACAAAGCGGCTGTTATTGGATCCAAATCATATGATGAAAGTTGGACTGTTATGTTTAATTGCTGAAATGTTCATTAATGGGCTGATCATTGAAAAGGTTAGGTACACAGAAATTGACTGGAAAGCTTATATGGATGAAGTTGGGGGATTTTTGAATGGTACATTTGACTACAGTCAACTTAAAGGTGACACTGGACCCCTTGTGTATCCAGCTGGGTTTGTCTACCTGTTTTCAGCTCTACACTTCATAACAGATCAAGGATCCAACATAAAATTGGCCCAATATCTTTTTGCCATATTGTACACAGTCTTTTATTTACTCATTGTTCTCATTTACAGAAAAACTGAAGCATCACCTCCATTTGTTCTTCTGTTTTTTACTTTTGCATCATACCGTATTCATTCAATATTTGCTTTACGACTCTTCAATGATCCTGTTGCAATTTTGTTCCTGTACTTATCAGTCTACCTATTTTTGGAAAAGAAATGGCTAGGGGGATGTGCAGTTTTCAGCTTTGCTGTTTCAATAAAGATGAATGTATTGCTTTATTCTCCAGGTTTATTATTTATTCTGCTTGTTGAAACTGGGCTTTTAAAAACATTTATTTGTTTATCATTATGTGCTGGTATACAGTTAGTCTTAGGTGCCCCATTTTTGCTGACAAATCCATATGCATACATGAAAATGTCCTTTGATATTGGGAGGCAATTTTTCTTCAAATGGACTGTTAACTATAGATTTTTGCCAGAAAACATTTTTCTGTCTAGATATTTTCATGCTTCCCTCCTAGTGATCCAAATTGGCTTAATTCTCACATTGTATTTCACTAAGTGGTCCAAAGAAAAGAAACCTCTAAGTTCTAAGTCAATCCTATTAATTCTATTTAGCAGCAATTTTATAGGCATTGCTTGTGCAAGATCTTTGCATTACCAGTTTTATGTTTGGTATTATCATACTTTGCCTGCTCTATTATTTTCTACTAAACTTCCTCCTCCTGTTATCATGTTGATCCTTGGCTGTATTGAGCTCTGTTGGAATACTTATCCATCTACTGTATTGAGCAGTGCTATACTGCAAGTTTGCCATGTTGTAGGAGTCATCTCACTGCTTGTAGCTGATAATGATGAGAAATGTAAAACTGTTTGACATAAATATGAAATTGATTTAATTAATAAAATGGTGTTTTGAATACATTCGGCTCATTGACACAGTTGGGGATTTTTTATTCATACAATAGTAGAATAATTCATGCTTTTATAAAACAATTTTGTGAAAGTAGATACTTAGATAGTAGTTACACTAAATGTAGTGCTGGATTTGTCAAGTGATGTTTTAGCTGTGATTTTGACTTTTGAAATTCCACAATAATTATTTATGTTCATTGAAGTATACTGCATGTTGACGAATCACATTGACAAGATTTGATAATTTTAATATTTTCTTGATTGCCCTTTAATTTTGAACTGATTGTATTAATATGGATCTTATGATTGTATTGTTACCTATGCCCTATATTATTTTATAATGGTGTTAGTTATAAAATAGTGTCACTTACTGATTGGGTACACCATGGAATATTGGAATACCATTTTAAATGTGAACCATGATCATGGAAGTCCCAGTGTTTTGAAGCAGTTTAAAAAATCAATTCACTGACAGAACAAAGAGAATGTAGTTTTCTGATTTAACTCATTAATAAATTTCTTCTTGTCTCAGAAATTTTTTCCTGTTCCCAATCGCGTTTTTGTTTTACAAAAAGGCATTGAGATAAGGTTAGCAGAGATCGTGTTTTGTGGGGGTTGTGTGTATACTACCTTTACGCGTACTGTTAAATCTGAAATAGGTAGTGGTGCTGCGCGCGACCGATTTTGGTCGTATGTATGTACGTATGCTCCATTTTCAAGCATTCAACTGCTCCTTTATAATATCACTCGCGCCAATATAGCTTGGTGTAGTGGCATCCTGTGCAATCTGCACTACAGCTGCTAGTATACAGGTATTCTGGTTCAATGCTCTGTTCATCCTAATGTTGAAGCATTGATTCTTTTTCAAAAACTTCATTATTCTTTAATTTCATCAAACTTTTCAATGATAAGAGTTGTATGAATTTCTTGAAATTCCCCATCAAATTTTGATTGATCAAATTTTGATTGATTAAATTAACATTTTTTCTTTAATCAGAACACAATTGACAAGAAGCAATTTGTGTACGATCCATCATGATTGACTTTAGCAATTGTGTTGAGGAAAGTAAGAAATGAAAATTTGTCCCGGTACGTCATGAATTTACGGTATCTGAATCTTGGGCCTTGGCTAGAAAGATTTTTTATAATCTTTCTCGTTATGTTCAAGTTGGCACAGATGATCATAAAATCACAAATTTCGACGCCCAAGAAGAACATTAAACTTGGTTGAATATCAATAGTCACCATGAGCAATCCTCGATCAAGTTTTTTTTTATTTTAAAGTGAGCTCTGACTGTGATATCTGAGCAACATAAACTCAAACTACAGAAACCTGTAAGGACAGAAAATAAAGTCATTTCGTGTGATATAATTATTGTCATCAATGGAAACGCTTGATGTGAGAACGAGACGTCGCACAAAACTCAAAACGAAACAACCAAGAATGAATGGGTACGCGCGCAAACAGAACATGGCAGGTGTTGCGCGCAAACAGAACATGGCAGGTGTTGCGCGCGCAATAAAATGCACGTGCGACTAGTGATCACGTACGTTTCATGAAATCTAAGCGCTCGCCGAGGTTATAGAAAACGAGCGCAATTATTTTGTTCAGTTTATACTCACGAATGGAATATTTATAAAATTGATAATTGATTCGATGACTCATGATGATGATGTTACACTTGATACAGAAACGCATGCCGCATTATCGTCACCTCATCATGAGACGGACAGTGGTCGAAGTTCAAATGACGGCGTATTTTAATGCCAGCCCCGGGGAACAGGAAATTAAGCGCCTGCATAAGGGAAGAACGGGCACAAGAAATGCGCCTGCAGGCGCAATTCTTGTTTTAATGTGAGCTCATGTATTTCATTTTATCATTGAATTTTGAAGTCATTAAAAGATTAAAAATATATAGGTATCCAATTCAATATTAATTGTTTTTTACACTCTGAGCAAAGTTGTTAAAGATGGTTGTGGTTGGTCGCATGGAGGAGGGTCAGTACACTCAGACAATTTACAACTACATCAAGCAAGGGCAGTATGTGGAGGCTATAGATTGTCTTCTGCCAGAGTATGAGAACAACAACACCTCCAGGGCTGCTCTCTCATTGTTAGGTTACTGTTACTTTCAAATCGGAGATTTCATCAGTGCTGCAGACTGTTATGGTCAACTCATTCAGGTACAGAATACCCCCATCCTTGTTTCAAAGATAAATTCATTGAATTAAAGAGTTCGCATTTTAACTTTCATCTATTAAAAAATGGGTACGGCGACGATTTGAGTCACTAATATGAATTGAAAGTTGCTAATTCGGAATTCCTATTGGTAAACATACTAATTGCAATTCCTTGATAAGTAAGTTATTGATTGTCCCATACTCCAACCAGGCTTACCCTGAACATGAGCAATACAAGATATACTATGCACAAGCGTTGCAAAAGAGTTGTCAGTACGAAGCAGCTATGAAGGCTACTTATACTGTTGATAACCCCTCCGAAAAAGATAAAGTGGTCAAGCTTCAGGTGCTTTGTGTGTCTGTTGAGTAAAGTTTTTAAATTAAACGGAGTGAAACTTGATGTAATTATAATTATAGGTCGAATAATTTCTTGAACTACACTTCTCAGTTAATTTTCCTCCAAACATGAATCAGGTACTCAACTAACCTCTCTAGTAGCTAACTCTCGCCTTGTTTTGTAATAGGCAGCGATTAAGTACGACGAGGATGACCTCCAAGGTGCTAAGAGTATGGTGGAGCAGTGTGCCAGCGATGATCCAGACACAGAAAACAACCTAGGTTGCTATTCTGTTGAATTAATTTCCCCCTTCGATATCTACCTTTGAAAGTATTTAATTGACTGGTTTACAAGTTTCTACAGTATCATGAAGCGATCATGTGATCCCCATCACATGATCGAGGTTATCAAATCTTAGATACTCTCAAGGAATTTCAAGGAATTTTCAAATATAATTTATAACAAAGGCATTGTTATACAAATATCACACACTGGCTCAGTATGTTAATGGGGGTGAAGTGGTGATAATGATGAGCGTGTGATAAGATGATAAATACAGGAGTGGGATGAAGCAAGTGACAGGACTAGTGTGATTTCCAACAGTACGGCCTCAAGGAGGAGCAAAAACGGAGGAGCAAAATACTGAAAAAAGTGGGGGGAAGGGTTGATGGGTGAAGGGTGCAAAAGCAAGGAATCCCTGACTCGGACAGAGTGAGGACACAGAACACAATGCAGGGGCAGCGTTGGAGTGCTAGATGAAGCTAATGAAGCTGTTGAAGGGTGCAGATTCTAAGAGTCCCTGACTCGGACAATATGACGGGATAAGACACAATGCAGAGGCAGCATTGGAGCACCAGAAGAAGCCGATGAAGCTGTGAATAATGCAGAGGAGTTCTATGAGGAAATGATGAAGGGTTCAGGGGGGACTGTAGGAAGAGGAAGAAGAAGAAGAAGAGAGAGAAGAAGGAGAGATGATATCCCCTGACCTGCGCATGCCTCACGCATGAGGGACAAGCCCAACGGCACGCAGCCAGGCGAGCATCAGAGGGGCACCCGCTTCCCACACATTATATGTAGCAGGTGGCTGGATCACTACCAGCGCACGTCGGAAACACCCCCTCCGCTCCACTCAGCCATCTTGGATCCAAACTGAGTGGACACTTGGACGTCACTGTCTCATGACAAAAAAGTATTCTCGATAACAGTCTATTGTTGTCGATCACCCTGTGTGAAAGTAACTTGACTCGAATCTCAAATAGGACAAGTACTTGTAATCTACGGCCAGTCAGTCAGCTGTTATAGCTCACATTATAATTATGAATATTATCATTAATATGTATTCTAACTTTCTACTGCACAGGTTGCCTGCTGGTGAAAGAGAAGAGATACATGGAAGCATGTAAGAAGTTCACAGCAGCAATGAATGTAAAGGGGTACCAGGCTCATCTCTCCTATAACATTGCTCTCTGCCACTACTACATGAAGCAGTATGCTCTGGCTCTTAAAAACATCGCCGATATCATTGAGAGGGGAATTAGGTAAAGTCAAAGTATCATTTTATTTCTAATCATCTAGCAACAAATTCTGGGAAATTTCATTACTTCTTAGTTTCTTGTGATACCTATGAAGACGAATTCTTGGAATTGCCATTGCATTATCGACTTCTCTATTTTAAATTTTACGTTGTGAAAAATATGGTAGTTTTTAGTATCTGACATCCTCTTAGATATTACGAAATTACAATGTTCCTGATTTAAAAGGATTCCTTTACTCTTACATGGTCAGTAATTCAAATTCAATACAATCACATCTTATCATCTTGAACAGGCGGCACGCATTTACTCATTAACTTGTTGAAACGGCTTGAAATGAACTCTTGTTTTATTTAACACACCCCCACTAACCTCCCTCTTCCTAACCCCAGAGATCGAGAGCACCCCCACTAACCTCCCTCTCCCTAACCCCAGAGAGCACCCCGAGTTGTCTGTAGGAATGCAGACAGAAGGCATTGATGTGAGGAGTGTTGGTAACTCTGCACTACTCCACGAGACAGCTCTAGTGGAGGCTTTCAACCTCAAAGCAGCGATAGAGTACCAGCTGAAGAACTTCGAGGGGGCGCAGGAGGCGCTCACTGACATGCCGCCTAGAGCTGAGGAGGAACTGGATTGTGTCACGCTCCATAACCAGGTTGTTAAACCGCTCGGTACGGAGTATTGGCGGCTTGTGAGATCTGTACATCTTTGTTATGATCTTTGTTATGATCTAAGATGCTATATTTCGGGTATGGCTTATAATTTCCCAACAATTTTCCTTATATTGATTCGGATTTTCTTTGATCCGACTACGGACTAACGCTTACATAATATAACCCTTACATGGAGTCCTGATCACGCCCTCTCAGGCGCTGATGAACATGGACTCGGCCCCTACAGCAGGCTTTGAGAAGCTCCAGTTCCTGCTCCAGCAGAGCGAGTGTCCTCCTGAGACGTTTGGGAACCTGCTCCTGCTGTACGTTAAACACCAGTACTACGATCAGGCAGCAGACGTCATGGCGGAGAACACCCACCTCACCTTCAAGTGGGTACAACGCGGAGCCCCATTAATTAGAGTACCAGTACTTAGAGTACCATAACCTTCACTTAGATAACCATTACCCTGACTTAGAGTACCATTAGTCTCATTAGAGTACCATTATTCTCACTTAGAGTGCCATTTCCCACTTAATTTCGCTCATTGTATGATTTATGTTCTCAGGATGGACCCGTATCTGTACGAGTACCTGGATGCGGTGATCGTGCAGCAGTCCTCTCCGGAAGAGGCCTTCCGACGGTTTGACGACATCGCCAACCGGCACACGGATAACCTCCGCAAGATAACGAAGCTGGTGCAGGAGTGCCGGCAGAACAACGACGAGGAGGCGGTTAAGAAGGCCGTTAATGAGTACGACGAGGCGCTGGAGAAGTACATTCCCGTCCTAATGGCGCAGGTAACTTCCCCCCCTGGAGAAGTACATTCCCGTCCTAATGGCGCAGGTACCCCCCCCCCGCTGGAGAAGTACATTCCCGTCCTGTCCTAATGGCGCAGGTACCCCCCCCCGCTGGAGAAGAAGCACATTCCCGTCCTAATGGCGCAGGTACCCCCCCCCGCTGGAGAAGTACATCCCCGTCCTAATGGCGCAGGTAACCCCCCCCGCTGGAGAAGTACATTCCGTCCTAATGGCGCAGGTAACCCCCCCCGCTGGAGAAGTACATTCCCGTCCTAATGGCGCAGGTAACCCCCCCCCTGGCGCAGGTAACCCCCCCGCTGGAGAAGTACATTCCCGTCCTAATGGCGCAGGTAACCCCCCCCCGCTGGAGAAGTACATTCCCGTCCTAATGGCGCAGGTAACCCCCCCCCCGCTGGAGAAGTCCTAATGGCGCATTAACCCCCCTGCTGAGAAGTCCTAATGGCGCAGGTAATTCCCCCCCCAGGTACCCCCGCTGGAGAAGTACATTCCCGTCCTAATGGCGCAGGTAACCCCCCCCCCCGCTGGAGAAGTACATTCCGTCCTAATGGCGCAGGTAACCCCCCCCGCTGGAGAAGTACATTCCCGTCCTAATGGCGCAGGTAACCCCCCCCCGCTGGAGAAGTACATTCCCGTCCTAATGGCGCAGGTAACCCCCCCGCTGGAGAAGTACATTCCCGTCCTAATGGCGCAGGTACCCCCCCCCCCCGCTGGAGAAGTACATTCCCGTCCTAATGGCGCAGGTAACCCCCGCTGGAGAAGTACATTCCCGTCCTAATGGCGCAGGTAACCCCCCCGCTGGAGAAGTACATTCCCGTCCTAATGGCGCAGGTAACCCCCCCCCCGCTGGAGAAGTACATTCCCGTCCTAATGGCGCAGGTAACTCCCCCCCCCCGCACTGGAGAAGTACATTCCGTCCTAATGGCGCAGGTAACCCCCCCCGCTGAGAAGCGCTGGGCGGAGAAGAAGTACATTCCCGTCCTAATGGCGCAGGTAACACCCCCCCCCCCGCTGGAGAAGTACATTCCCGTCCTAATGGCGCAGGTAACTCCCCCCCCCCGCTGGAGAAGTACATTCCCGTCCTAATGGCGCAGGTAACTCCCCCCCCCCGCTGGAGAAGTACATTCCCGTCCTAATGGCGCAGGTAACTCCCCCCCGCTGGAGAAGTACATTCCCGTCCTAATGGCGCAGGTAACCCCCCCCCGCTGGAGAAGTACATTCCCGTCCTAATGGCGCAGGTAACTCCCCCCCGCTGGAGAAGTACATTCCCCGTCCTAATGGCGCAGGTAACCCCCCCCCCCACTAGGAGAAGTACATTCCCGTCCTAATGGCGCAGGTAACCCCCCGCTGGAGAAGTACATTCCCGTCCTAATGGCGCAGGTAACCCCCCCGCTGGAGAAGTACATTCCCGTCCTAATGGCGCAGGTAACCCCCCCCGCTGGAGAAGTATAACCCCCCCGCTCCCGTCCTAATGGCGCAGGTAAGAAGTACATTCCGTCCTAATGGCGCAGGTAACCCCCCGCTGAGAAGTACATTCCCGTCCTAATGGCGCAGGTAACCCCCCGCTGGAGAAGTACATTCCCGTCCTAATGGCGCAGGTAAGCCCCCCCCCGCTGGAGAAGTACATTCCCGTCCTAATGGCGCAGGTAACCCCCCCCCGCTGGAGAAGTACATTCCCGTCCTAATGGCGCAGGTAACCCCCCCCGCTGGAGAAGTACATTCCCGTCCTAATGGCGCAGGTAACACCCCCCCCCGCTGGAGAAGTACATTCCGTCCTAATGGCGCAGGTAACCCCCCCCGCTGGAGAAGTACATTCCCGTCCTAATGGCGCAGGTAACCCCCCCCACTGGAGAAGTACATTCCCGTCCTAATGGCGCAGGTAACACCCCCCCGCTGGAGAAGTACATTCCCGTCCTAATGGCGCAGGTAACCCCCCCCCCGCTGGAGAAGTACATTCCCCGTCCTAATGGCGCAGGTAACCCCCCCCGCTGGAGAAGTACATTCCCGTCCTAATGGCGCAGGTAACACCCCCCCTACTGGAGAAGTACATTCCCGTCCTAATGGCGCAGGTAACCCCCCCCGCTGGAGAAGTACATTCCCGTCCTAATGGCGCAGGTAACCCCCCGCTGGGAGAAGTGGAGAAGTAGGTACATTCCTGAGAAGTATTCCCGTCCTAATGGCGCAGGTAACCCCCCCGCTGGAGAAGTACATTCCCGTCCTAATGGCGCAGGTAACACCCCCCCCCCGCTGGAGAAGTACATTCCCGTCCTAATGGCGCAGGTAACACCCCCCCCCGCTGGAGAAGTACATTCCCGTCCTAATGGCGCAGGTAACACCCCCCGCTGGAGAAGTACATTCCCGTCCTAATGGCGCAGGTAACCCCCCCCCGCTGGAGAAGTACATTCCCGTCCTAATGGCGCAGGTAACCCCCCCTCCCGCTGGAGAAGTACATTCCAGTCCTAATGGCGCAGGTAACCCCCCGGGCTGGAGAAGTACATTCCCGTCCTAATGGCGCAGGTAACCCCCCCCCCCGCTGGAGAAGTACATTCCCGTCCTAATGGCGCAGGTAACACCCCCCCCGCTGGAGAAGTACATTCCGTCCTAATGGCGCAGGTAACCCCCCGCTGGAGAAGTACATTCCTATGGCCCGTCCTAATGGCGCAGGTAACCCCCCCCGCTGGAGAAGTACATCCCCGTCCTAATGGCGCAGGTAACCCCCCCCCTGGAGGAGGCGCAAGCTGGAGAAGTACATCCTAATGGCGCAGGTAACCCCCCCCCGCTGGAGAAGTACATTCCCGTCCTAATGGCGCAGGTAACCCCCCCCCGCTGGAGAAGTACATTCCCGTCCTAATGGCGCAGGTAACACCCCCCCCCGGAGAAGTACATTCCCGTCCTAATGGCGCAGGTAACCCCCCCCCCGCTGAGAAGTAATGGCGCAGGTAACACCCCCCCCCTGCTGGAGAAGTACATTAATGGCGCAGGTAACCCCCCCCCGCTGGAGAAGTACATTCCGTCCTAATGGCGCAGCAGGTAACCCCCCGCTGGAGAAGTACATTCCTGTCCTAATGGCGCTGGTAAATACCCCCTGGAGAAGTACATTCCCGTCCTAATGGCGCAGGTAACCCCCCCCGCTGGAGAAGTACATTCCCGTCCTAATGGCGCAGGTAACCCCCCCCCCCCGCTGGAGAAGTACATTCCCGTCCTAATGGCGCAGGTAACCCCCTGAGACCATTCCCCTAATGGCCCCCACTGGAGAAGTGGTGGCGCACCCCCCGCTGGAGAAGTACATTCCCTGTCCCACGTCCTAATGGCACCCTCCAGGTAACCCCCCTGCTGCAGAAGTAGATTCCGTCCTAATGGCGCAGGCAACCCCCCCCCGCTTTGGAGAAGTACATTCCCCTAATGCAGCCTGGAGAAGTACATCCCCGTCCTAATGGCGCAGGTAACCCCCCCGCTGGAGAAGTACATTCCCGTCCTAATGGCGCAGGTAACCCCCCCCCCTAATGGCGCAGGTAACCCCCCCCCCCCGCTGGAGAAGTACATTCCCGTCCTAATGGCACAGGTAACCCCCCCTCCCCCACCTGGAGAAGTACATTCCCGTCCTAATGGCGCAGGTAATCCCCCGGGCTGGGGGTGGAAGGAGTGTACAAAATGTATGTTGTGGTTAATTTTAAACCAGAGTTCCTCAGAATATCAAGATTAATTTCTCTATATTTTATTTACATTCACTATGAAATATCCAAAATTTAATATCCATTATAAGTCAGAATGATTATTATCTATAGCTACAGATAAAGTTGAATGTGTAATGAAGGTTGAAAATCGCTGTAATAAATCACTGTAATAAAATTAATAAATTATGAAAACAAAATGAGTCACGGATGATTTATGGGTAAATCATTGAACTATCTGATAGAGAATATTAAAAAGATTTGACATGATAGCCTATTTCTAGTTAATTGGTCTACTGCCCACTGATGTCTGACACCATACGTGATACGCCCATTGATGTCTGATAATATAGTTTTAGCTAAAATCCCAATTAAGAACTATGATGTTGTTGCACTACTTTTCGTCGTTTTTGAAGCCGGTCAGCACTGCCACACAGCCTGCCAAAGCCAGGCCTATGCTGCTTACCACGGACCACTTTGGCTCCACAAAGGCGGCCAGTGTGACCCCTATGGCAGCACCCAAGTAGGAACTAGCTGAGGATATGGCGGAGGCTACGCGCATAGCCTGAGGATCAAAGTAATCCAGCCCGTACTTCTTTAGCGAGAGATCAAACCGCTGTATGGAGTACGCTAGTTTTCCCAGGCCAATGCACAGGAGAGGTATAATTATCTGGTGTGGGGTAAAGAGAACAATGCCGTAAAACGCGGATATACCCAACATGAGGATGACCTGTCGTATTCTAAAGTTCGTTCTATCCTTCAAACAGAATGATATCACTCTACCAGCTAGGTTAGCTCCTCCTATACCCAGGGCGAAGATCAGAAACTGGTTTCTTTCTGCCACTTTATTATCATTATTTGACCCTTTTTCGACCTTTTTGTTGAAGGTCTCAATGATGGAAGGTAAGAGGATGATGCTACCGTATCCCACAAACTTATTGAGGAAGTCCAGAAACGCAACATTTAGTACTTTGGTGATGTACATTAACGGTGTATCCTCTGTCGGCTCCGCCTCATCCTTGGTTAGACTTTTACTTTCTTTTACCATTTCTTCGCTCTGTTTTACACCATCCTTGCTTTCCTTACAGAAGTAAAGCAAAACCAAGCTAGGAAGGAAGACTGGTAATGATGTCATGGCTATGAAGTTCCTCCATCCTACGTAGTCCAGGAAGAGCCAGGCATCCAGCGCCACCCATATCCCCCCTAAAGCAAACACAATGGAAGTAACGAACGTTCCGAACTCCACTACAGATTTAGAGGATGCGTTCTGGGATAGAAGCACCCTGGCCACGTTGATGTTAAGTCCGACACACAGCCCGGAGAATACCCGTGACGTAAGGAAGGTGTAGTAGTTGGGGAGTCCGACACACACCAGTACCACCGTGCTGGAGCTGAGGATGGAGGTGTAAAGTACCGCCTTGCTGCTGAACCGTGCTGAGAGCATCATGCCCATCAGCACAGCAAAGAACATGCACACGTAGAAGGAGATGTCTAGGATTGCCTCCTCCAGGGAGGTTATCCCCAGCTGCGAGGCTACATGTTGGTTTATCACACCCGGCAGGTAGATCTCTATGGAGTCACCTAGCATGATAAGCGTGCTGGTTGCTAGGATGATAGCGTCGTCTCGAGTACAGTCTCTGCGGAAAGCGCTGGACATTCTGAGGGGTGCGGAGAGTTGGGGGGGGGGAAGACCAAACCTTGGATTTTCTCAAAAATTTTGATATCAAAAAGAAGTGTAAATTAAGCCCAATTTAACGAAAATTTCCTTGAAATTTACCTTTTATAAGAGAAAAATAGAGATAGACTGTGCAAAAATTATTTACAAAGGTTTTAGTGTTGGAATGTGTTCTAATGGGTCCCATGAAGGTCTCCAAAGAGCTTACCTTCCAATAGTGGTCAGTCTCGTCAGCAGTGCTGATGGGGAATTTTCAGTAATTGACTCTCTTTGCGCGCATAGCACGCAAAGCAGGTGCAAAAACAAAAAAACAAAAAGGTGGGGAATTCCATTTTGGTAGTTTATTAATTGACAGATATACGACAGTTATGTTTGAACTGGGGCAGCGTAGGGTTTGTGGGGCTTTAAAGCTTTAAGATTGTGACAAGGGAAGGGAAAGTGGGGCTTCAAGATTGGGATTGGGGTAGGAAAAGTAAAGCTTCAAGATTGGGACTGCACTGGGGTAGTAGGAGAAGTGCGATTTCAAGATTGGAACTGGGGTATAAAAAGTGGGACTTCTACCGGGTGTGCCAAAAAAAGTAGACTAGCGGGCCTGCGCCTGTTGGGCCTGCTTATTACACAGCTCACTTGGCTCTGCTTCGTAGCACCTCGTTCGAATATTTCAACAATTGCAATTCATAGTAATACTTTTACTGCATCGAAAAATTCGAAACAGAACCAATGTTGCAGGCTCAAGTGAGTCGCGCACCAAAACCAACAAAGAAAGAAATGAAATTCACTCACTTCACATGTTACCATAGCAACAGAAATACTTTTCCCAACCTGCACGTGCATTCCGAGACGAATCCCATACAAACAACAAAACAGTGTCCATACACACGGTTTTCCCATTCTATTCTATGATGCCGAAATAATAACCCACTCACACGCCGACACAAAAGCGGCAGTCTTGAACTATTCCGACACGACCGGCTGGCCGGCCGGCTAGCCGACCGTTGGGCCTGCTAGATAGTATAGGACCAAATAATAAGCTTTCAAAAATTTTATGAAGGAGCAAAATTTACTATCATTCGATGGTTACTTTTAGTAATGCTGGACCGTAAAAGTTTTGATACTTATAATTTGCTCTTATATGATGAAGTTAAATCTGAAACCTAAAACCGAGTAACGTACTCGCACTGAACGTTGCATTAAAGCATTGATTCACGCCAAGAGCAGTATTCCAAAAACGCTATGTGCTATGCACAAATTCGATTCAATTTTATTTTGCTTTTGTTTAAGTGTTTAATCTTGAATTGGTCTAAATTCACATTTTTCCGTTACCATAAATTTAAATCGACCGACGTCTGCACAGATTTATGAAGAGACTAGCAGGCCCGTTGGACCTGCTAATATACAGCTCACTCGGCGCTGCTCCGCAGCAATTCGTTCGCAAGTTTCGACCAATGCAATGCAAAGCAGAACGAAAGTCATACTTTTCAGGGGGGTAGCATAACAAAATCAACAGAGCAAGAAATGAAATGAAAACTCTTCGCATGTAACCATAGCTAGCACTTTCCGCACTCTTCACGTGCATGCCGACACAAACCCATACACACATCGACAGAGTGCCCATACACACGGTTTTACCATTCTAATCTATGATACAGACACAGAGTCCCACACACACGCCGACACGAATCCCATACACTCAATTTATTTCATATTAAAGACTGGCAGGCCCGTTGGGCCTGCAAATATACAGCTCACTCGGCGCTGCTACGCAGCACCTCGTTCGCAAATTTCAAATCCACTAAATACTATTTACCGCATCAAAAAATTCAAATCAGATCAAAAGTTACGGATCAACGTATTCAAAACAGCATTAAACAGAAATGAACACGCGCGCGCAATATGTAACCATAGCAACGCGCGCGCCTATATCCATACTTCACGTGGGCACCCCAAAATGTGTCTACAAAAGGACCAAAGACGTTACGAGTTACGACGATCAAAATAATAATAATATTACAGAGAATGCGAAATTATATTAGAGACTAGCAGGCCCGTTGGGCCTGCAAATACACAGCTCACTCGGCGCTGCTACGCAGCACCTCGTTCGCAAATTTCAAACCACAAAATTCAAATCAGCTAAATATTTTTTACCGCATCAAAAAATTCCAATCATATCAAAAGTTATGAAGCACCGAAATCAAAGCATTAAACGAAAATAGACGCGCGCTATCCATCTGCACGCAATTTCCCCATTGCGCGCGCGTTGCCATGGGGCGTGACGTACAAAGAAACACGATGATAAGAGATGCCATTATGATGAAATGATGAAATTTTCTATGATTCACCAGATTTTGATAAATAGTTCGATAATCATAATATAATATTTTTCTCTCACACTAGGAATGTCAAGGCCTCGGCATGTTTCATTCAGTTGACCTATTTCTTTAAGAATATCCCGTGAATAACGTGTCGGTTCACCAACAATCAATGCATTGGTTTTAGAAAATCCCAGTGTTCAAAATGTAGCACAGACGCGTCAATGAAACACTCAATTGATTATGATGCCGAACTTCATTGAACTGTTACAGCAATAACTAAAAACACAACTTTTCAAATGCCCCTTTTCGCATAGGTACGATGCGATGTGCAAACTGATCTATAATGACCGTCAAACGAAGTGATATTAAACTATTCTAAACATTACTGCAATCATTCGTCATTGGCTTTCTCATCATATGAGGTATCATATTCTGTGGTTACATTATTATATACACTTGGAGCGGTTTCGATAAAAGCTGGATTCACTGAATTCCAGTGCGAACTGAAAAGCAGGAGAAAAGTGTATCGAAAGGGTTTGAACCCTCTTGCTGCTCTCCACTAATTTAGCTGATATGGAAACTCGGCGAATATGTAAATAGTAAAGGAGTAACATACTAGATCTGAGACTTGGAGTTATAATGATGAAGCGGAGTCATTTAGTGTTGATATCGAATGACCTGCTAATGAAGTATTGAGTAAAGGGTTTATCATTCGGATTGTTTGAATTTATCAGTGCAATTAACAATGAGGCCGCAGGCCGAATTTTCAATTGACACGATTAATGCATTAAATTCGGGTGATAGACACTATTTAACCATGAGCCAAACGCTTTGATGAACCAAAACTACAAGGTTTAGTTGGTGGTATTTCGGAGGAATGGTTTAATCTTTATTACTCAGCAAACTGTCTATCATGCTAGAATAAAGATTAAAGAAATGATCCTTCTTCACTATTCAAGAAACCCGACTATCATTTTATAAACTAAAATGGTTAGAGTTAGAGTTGAGTTCATCAAGTTGTCAGGATAGGGTTGGGGTAAAAATAAGACATTCAATATGAATATTGTATAAAAATCTACACCAGTCCAGGGACCAGTCAATGTGATAATGGTCGGGCTTCTTGGATACTGTCAATATTTCTGAGGGTCTTATGTATAATTATCGGAGTAGAATAAATATCAAACTAACGTTGTAACTGAGACGATAACTAATCAATAGGCTAATAGTGTATAGGTGTATGTTTGAAAAACTCTTACGAAAATAGTCTTCAGCAACAAGAACAAATGCTCACATTATTATTTTCATGTTGAACTGCAGTTAAGTATTTAGATCTCCAGCTTCAATTTCAAAGGCAGTTCATTCCATTTATTGAGGCATCTGTGGAACTTGCCCAACTTTCAAAATTCAAAATTCTATGCGAAAATCCTATCACAATGGTCAATGAGAATTATTTTTGTCAGAATCTCAGACCCCCGGTTTCTGGTTTTCTGGGGCTTCGCCCAAAAATCCTTCACGCATTACCAGATATGAATGATTCCTCAGGCTAAGATATACTGGGATAAGAACAACTACAACATGGTGGAGAAGATATTCAGGAAAAGTGTGGAGTTTTGTAACGAACATGATTCTTGGAAACTCAACGTGGCTCATGTTCTGTTCATGCAGGTCAGTACTTGATAAGCTAATGGTTACATGGTATGGGAATTATTTCTACTAGTCGGTTCCCGTCCTACGGACGGCGAATGATGGCAGCCGCATGAGCTAACGGCCACGTGTCCCTTTGACAGTGATTTGACCGAGCGAGTTTGGAGGGGAAATTCGAAACTTTAATTTCTGCGGAAAAAAAGCTTCCCACGCCCCCAACGTTAACCCAATATTGCCGACAATATTCTCAAAACCTTTACTCATCATCAACAACTCCATAGCGAAGGAATTTTGAAAAAATTCGAAAATCTATTTTTTTTCTCGAAAAAAGGGCGTGGCCTCCCACGCCCCTTAGGGTGGCCCAATAATTCGGACAAAATTCTCAAAACTTTTATTCATCATAGGCAACTTTATGGCGAAGGAATTTTGAAAAAATTCGAAAGTTTAATTTTTACGAAAAAAAGGGCGTGGCCTCCCACGCTCCTCAGAGTGACCCAATAATTCGGACAAAATTCTCAAAATTTTTATTTATCATAAGCAACTCGATGGCGAAAGAATTTTGGAAAAATTCGAAACTTTAATTTTTGCGGAAAAAAGGGCGTGGCCCACCACGCCCCTCAGGGTGGCCGAAAAAAATCTCATACTATTTTTCTGATTTATTATAAAGTTTTTGCAACACGATGAAAAAAGAATTTTGTTGCCTTCTTGAAAACGAATCGCCATAAATAAATAAATATATATATATTAACAACACGCATTATATATAGTAAGATAAGATTGTTTAAGTTTGATTACTTCGTAAGTTTGATGTATGTTTCATTTGGCATGTAGGTAAGCATTATATATCAAACTTGTAATTTGCAATACCAAAATGGCACATTTTTCCTGTCGAATGGCACGATTTTACACAATGACAGCATTCATTGCATCTGTTTCAGGAGAACAAGTACAAAGAAGCTATTGGATTCTACGAGCCCATCGTTAAAAAGCACTACGACAATATCCTAAGCGTCAGTGCAATAGTCCTGGCAAACCTCTGCGTTAGCTACATCATGACCAGTCAGGTAACTTGGCTATTCGAGGGATTTTGTGTGAATATACTATTTTATTCTTAAATTTTGATGAGAACCTTAGTAATATAATGCTTGCATTGAAGTTCTAATGCTGTAATTTTAATGCTAGGTAACCGCTTTCATTGTTTTGGCTTGTGGACTTTCCATGTCGTTATATTGACACTTACATTATTTCCAATTCTTTATTGTGCCGGTATTGGAAATTTTGCTCACTTTCCATGTTGTCGTGTTGAAATCGTTTTTCTTCAGAACGAAGAAGCAGAGGAATTGATGAGGAAGATTGAGAAAGAAGAGGAACAAATGGGATACGAAGATCCAGACAGGAAGATCTATCATCTGTGTATTGTCAACTTGGTCATAGGGACACTCTACTGTGCCAAGGGTCAGTATTATCATAGGGTCAGTATTATCATAGGGACACTACCTATCCCGTGGGAAATTATCGGCCATCGGGACACTCATCTTAGCCGTTCAGAAACCACAGAAAGGCTCACTTTCTCATATTTCAACACACTGCGCAGTAGCCGGTAACACCCTTTCAAATCGCAGGTAACTTTGAGTTCGGAATAACACGTGTTATAAAGTCGATGGAGCCCTACTCTAAGAAGCTTGGCATGGATACCTGGCACTACGCCAAACGCTGCTTCCTCGGTCTCATTGAGAACCTGGCCAAGCACATGATCATGGTTCGTTGTACTCAGTAATCAATATTATCATGGTGCGGGGTATTCTGGGACAATTTACAAAAATATAGATTTTGGGTGTTTGACATTTCAGATCACTGTGTTCAGTGAGACCTCCTATCAATGTTATTTCTAGTTGACATTACTCCCTAATTTACACCAGGTTCGTGATGTGGTACTACAGGACTGCATACAGTTTCTGGAACACGCCGAGCTGTATGGTAAGCAGGTGGAGTGCAGGATACAGCCCCCACTCGCTACTACCACTCAACACGGGGTGAGTTTAAGTGAAATTTGAGGGTGGGTTGCTAAATACAGCCCACTCGGATATTAATTTTGGGTGAGTTTGCTGCTACGGAATGTGAGGGGTGGGTTGCAAAAAATAATCCCCACTCGTTTACCATAAGCACATGTATGGTATGACTTATATTATAATTTGACGTGAAATTATTTCTTTTTGTTTACATTAGCCAAGTATGACATGACTTACATTTTATGATGTGACTCCCCCTCTCAGGGTAAGAACACTGTGACGTATGAAGCAAGGTTGATCAAGGGGCTGCTAATTCACGTGTGTGACATGTGATTGCACGTGATGTGTACGCGAAGATGAGATCACGTGATAGGATGTGTCAAGATGAAATTGGTACATGTGATCTACCTGTGGAATGCATTACCCTTCTGAGTTCTTGAAGCGTGCCGCGTGTCAGGGAATCAGTTAGTTCCTACCAATAACCAAGTTTTTTTAGAAACTGCAACAGCTCTATCATAAATGAGCAGGCCTCATAATATGAATTTATCATCCTCAGAGTATCAGTAATATAGAACGTCAGATTAACACGATCCTTTTCACACAATAACTATACCAGAAGTAAATTAAGTAACTGTAAATATATGTGTAAATTGTTTATCTTTATCGTCACAACTGCATTAAATTTAATCTCAATAATATGTTTTTATTGGAAGTGTATAAAGATGTCTAAATGTTATTTGTATTCGATATATATGAACAAATTTATGGTTTTATTTGTGTACCAGATGAGTTCAGAGTTACTGAGGATATAGTTTTACCAGTTGACCCAGAGTTACCATTGAATCAACACGGATTGGGTTCGACTGATAATTAACAACAATTTGAAGAGCATGAAATATTGAAATGTTATAGCATTGATGATATTGATTATATTTTCTCCGCCCCACCCACATCTTTTATCAAAGTATTATTATCAAAGTTATTAATCTTGGTTTAATGGTCTATAATATGTATAATAAGTGGTGTTTGTATCTGTGTAGGACCATGGTGGTGCGACACGAGTGGTACCAAACAGATCAGTATGTTATTGTAACTATCTTTGCGAAGGGGGTCACCGAGGACAAACTCGAGCTCAGTTTTATTCAAGAAACCAATAATAACTTAATAAATAACAACTGCTTTGCTTTACAGATTCTAAATTACAGTTTGTATATTTCTGTAAGTTAATGAGTATGATTAAGGGATAAAGAGCTTAACTTGTAACTGAAAGTGTAACTGTGATTTTCTACGTCAGCTTAGTTTGGGAGAAAGGAAGTTGAATGCGACAGTAAAGATAGACACGTCTACTGAATACACCATAGACCTTGTGTTACAGCACCCCATTAAACCTGATGCTTCTACTCACCAGATATTCAAAACTAAGGTACGCAGGTATGTTTACTGTACTCTATCATCATGTAGTAACCATGATAGCAGCTTATCGAATGGTTTGAATGAGATGAAACTTTGTTTTATGATGCGCTATTTGATAATCTCAAGAAAATCTGTGCTTGTGTTGAGAAACACACTTACTATATACCAACATTTGACACAAGAGCTGCTCATCCTGACATCCGTTTAGATATAATCGTCATTGTAATGTTATGTTAGCCATGCTACCCAAACTCCCAAATGTTGCAAGACACCTGCCAGGTTGAGATACGGTTAATGAAGGGTACAGGAGTCCGATGGGACTCGCTGGAGAGCAAGGAAGAAGTTGGGAGTAGTCAGAGAGTCTACCCTACTTCTAACAGATCCCGTGACCCGGTGGACTGGGACAGAGTCGAGGCGGAGGTAGGCACTTAAAACATAGGGTATAATGGTGCCAAATACTGTGTTTTCTGTCTTGTTTACAAATGAAAGTTAGAGGCTCACTTTTTCTCAATGCTTTAATGCACTGGTGTTTGTTAATGACTGGAGGGGAGGTGGAATCCATCGCAATGTCTCTTTTTCACATTCTTGTCTGATAGCTCTATAACTAATTCTTAATTAACTTTAGGTAGTTAAAGAAGATAAGGAGGAAAAGAAGGAAGGAGACGCAGCCCTCAACGACTTGTTCCAGAAGATATACGCTGATGGAAATGAGGACACCAGACGGGCCATGATCAAATCATTCCAGGAATACAGTAGTTGCAGTAAACAGTAGGGTACCATATGTTTTCGTCGTTTTGTATCTCTGTCTTTTATTTCAATTTGTTCAAATACAACGCTTTTTTCGAATTCATTCGATTTCGTGAATATGAGTTTGCTTTTCCTTCTTTTTTATCTACCTTTTTAAATACTTTTTAAATACTAAACGAGTAAAGGTCTCCTTCTGAGCGCTATGAAAGTTTGAATAATTCTCATCCCCACTAGGAATCTGGTGGCACTGTACTGAGCACTAACTGGAACGAGATAGGAAACAAAGAAACTGAGGTTAAACCCCCTGACGGCATGGAGTATAAGAAATGGAGTGAGTGACGTCACCGTCTAAAATACCACACCCTTAGGGCTGTTCAGATAACATCCCTTGGGGCACCGTGGAATCTTTGATTACACAAGAGTTTGTATGATCGGAAGGGACACTTCGGGATACATCTTTATAGAGATTGATGAAATTGTTTTGTAATTATGACTCAACTTTGGTTGAAATGCTTGCATTTTACTCTTTCCTATCAAATATGATGCTTTTAAAACAACGCCCTATTACGACAATTGCATGTTGGCAAAATTTCGTAAAATTTGCAAAATGGCGCGAACTCCGATCGACATTTTTATAGCACGAATTTTCACTGTCATTGCAATGTATATGCACGTTCGGATAAATTTATAATATGTGGATTTCACGCATAGCCGTTACCATCAAATTAATAATAAAACACGCTATCAACATTTTGGAAATTTCTTGTCTCACATATTCTGTTGATATACTGCCCAGTACCCTGTACCTACCTATCAGTATGTCTTTTGAAAAGACTTTTTCCTCGGCAAAGAAGAAAGTATAATGATCACAGGTATCCCCGTCGCATACCAATTTCGAGATCTGACGCCTAAATTTAGATAAATGCTCATTTTGAGCTATAATAATGCAAATTTTCTTATTCAATCCAACTTGAATTTGGCTGTCAGGGATTTATTTGATTTATAAAATTACTATAAATTGATCCCTCATCCCTGATGCATGTTAGGGATCGTTCACATATTACGTAATCAATTTTTGGCCGATTTCAACCCCCCCCCCCTCGTAATAAGCGGTTACATGTCGAAGTGGTGACCGTATACCGCAACTTACATGGTCGAGGCGACAGCCGAGACTGTGTGTTGAATAATGGACGTATACGGTCACAGATCATGGAACCGGATTATACCGACCGGAAACAGCTGGGACCGACTATTCTCTGACCAAACAACAGTATTTTTCCCACTCGACGACCCTCGTCTGGATTCAACGCTAGATAGTGCTCCTTTATAAAATCAGATTTCATTTCAAGCTTTTTTGCTCTGTAAAATTACAGATAATTTTGGTCTGTAATTATCAGTGGAGACCGTATAACCAAACTTACACGGTCGCTAAAACAAGCTTGGAAGGGGTATTCATTTACAATAGTTGTATTTTTGTCCGTAATCATTTTGAAACCCCTGGTGATTACGTAATATGTGAACGATCCCTTACGGTTAACCAATGGGTCGAAAGTCATCGATGCACCACTTTTAACTTTCAGTATAATAAAGTTATGAGTCAATAACAAACCCAATAGTTCGTAGCGAAATGGGAATGAGGATCTCTGCGCTTGATATCGATAACAAAGAAGTTAGCTGCAGTCCAGAACGTGATGGATTTTCTTCAACTCAGGTGACTCTTAGGTTCATTCATTGCCAATAATGTTACCTTTGTCCGTCAGAGAAGACTGTTGTCAGTTTGAAATCCGTTTACTTTGCACAATTTCTCAGTGCAGACTGTTGTGTCAAATTATCAAAATAGATTGTCGTGGGACTAGACTGGTGTCAAATCAGACTGGTGTCAAAGTAAACTGGTGCAAAATAAGCATAGATTTGTATTTTGTGCTTGAGTTCTTGAGTAGAATGGATTCAATGCGGACGGGAATCATAGTAGGTAGTAGAGGTTAGATTAATGCGAGTATTCAATGTAAACTGGTGTCAGAGTAGAAGTGTTATCTGAGTTTAGACTGTTTTCAGTTTGAAAACTTGGAAATGAGGGCCTTTGATCGAGAATTATCCAGTGTTTCAACATTCAATAACTCAGTTATCGCCAGCTAGACCGTAATATAAACTCTTTAAAACATTTTGTTTCTGATTTTTACCATATGTCGAAGGATTGACCGTAATAGCGCAATTTGTACGGTCGCTGAGGAGGGACAATATACTTCGTTTTCGTTCGCTAATCCTGCCTCCCTGTCACGTGGACCCAATTCTGGGGTGCCGTTCATGTCGCCCCATGAAGTATCCTGCATGTACTTTCTTATTGTCAGGCTGTGGGGTAGTGAGCCTATTGCAAGGCTAATAATACCCGAATAATAGCGGGATAGCATGGGGAGGGTGTAGCCAATGACCTGTGTACCTGCCTCCTTTATTGTGCTATTAGTTGCCCATGGTTGTGTGAAATCCGCATATCACGCTGACAGCTTCGCTGACTATGCGGGTCAATCAAGGTCTAAAGTTGGTGTTAGTGCGATTCTAAGTGTCCACTTCAGACTTCAACAGTTGTCTCAATATAGGTCGTTATAATCCTCATGGTTCGTACAATAATTTGCTGTCAAGGTGATGTTCAGCCTTTACTATTTATCTAATTCTCATTTTATGCCGACCACGGGTATGAAATGAGAATTTGATAACTGACTGTTTATTCATTTCTTCTCATTCAATATACACCATATAGCACAGAAAATCATTGACCAGTTTACAACTCCTTGCTTCTTCCCTTCAATGAAATACCATATCACTTTCTTTCGATACCTCGTGAAGGTCGTTACAGCATTTGATCTCACAGCACTATCTCTCTGTCTTGACCGACATAATGATAAAGCAACGAGATAAGTGTCGTTACATTATTGTCTGGCTCACTTTTAAAATTGATTCACCTCTTATGTCGAGCACAATTCATTGAAGTACAAACTCATAATAAGATGGGGGGGGGGCCAACGCTCTTTTAGGCTCCGAGGATAGAAAAATTCTCAAAAGAGCCCTAGAAATTGGGGCCTAAAAGAGCCTAAAAGAGCCATTCGTGTGAAATGATCAGAGTTTTCCCAGAATAATGTTTCTTCACAGATCAGGTACAGTGTTGTGAAATCTTAACTGATCATTAGTGTACTGTGTACTTGCCGTAAGTACACACACACACACACAAACACTGTAGAATTGAAGGTGATGATATCAAATTAATCCAATTTCAATGAAAATGTTTAGACAAGCAACGATCCACAATGATTTTGTTTCATCCTTTGTGGCTTTGTTGCTTTTCCAAATTTCCAATTTCATGCCCAACAGTAATCTGGTAGTATCATTACCATTATTTCCTGGTAATCCCTTATTTGCCGGGCATCTTATCCATAAAATGAAAAAAACTCTACTTTCTTACTTTTATTTCACAGTTAAGAAGGTCGATGATTTTGCTGAATATCTTTGTTTGAATTTCATTTTCACACACAATTTGCTGATATTTTACTATGTGCTGTTCATTGTTGAGGTCTTGGGTATATGCTCCAGTAATTTCGGTTGCCTATTGTATAATGTACAATGTTATTCGTGCAATTAATTTCATGTGTTCTTTTAAGTATAACCATATAATATATATATGGTCGCTATACAAGATGCTAGGTATTATCCATTAGCAGAGGCAATATAGGGTCTGACCGACCCTATATTCTAGAATTGACCCAATCCATATGGTTGCAAAAAGGGCGTATGAGCCAATAGACGTTACAATTGATTCAGCCTTGAAAATCTACCTACTAAGCACTATCTCGGATCAATTTTGAGAATTTACCTATCAAGCACTATCTAGTTCCCTTTCGGTCTTCGGACCTTGCCCACCTTTTTTTGAGAGCGAATCTGAAAATTTACTCAAAATTCTGAAAATTTACCAAATTATAAGCACTATCTCGGATCACATTTTTTAGTCGTTCGGGTCGTTCCCTCAAAAAATGGTCGCCAATTTTTGAAAAATCTACCTACTAAGCACTATCTCGGATCAATTTTGAAAATTTATCTATCAAGCACTATCTAGAATAAATTTTAAAAATTTACCTACTTAAAGGTCAAAATGTACCTAAAGTCCTGAAAATTTACCTACAAATGTGAAAAAATTTACCTAATAAGCATTATCTCAGAGTCGTCCAAAAAGGGTCGCCACATAAATTCCAAGAATATACCTACGAAATTTGCCCTCCATTCAACGGTATAATTTGCCCTCAAAAAGGGGTAAAACTAAAAAGTGCCCTCCCAAAGAATTTTCAAGGGTTGGCAGCTATGGGTATACTATAAACATAACAAAATAGTGTAATCAATTTTCTAATTCAAGGATTGACATAAGAGGCGGGAGATACTTAACTGTGGATCATCAGCGGTTAACCTACAGTTGTTAAGAGAAACGGAGGGTTTCGGCCCATGTACCTCTCTCACAGCTTACAACTGCAAGGTTGGGCCACCCAGGACTCCGGATTCCTGAGCAACACAGTTTAGAGGAAAGCAAGAAAAAAAGAAAAGAGTTCAATAGAGCCAGAGGTAAAAGATCAATGAGTGTTAAAATCGTGTGATATATCTGAATATAAAGCTACTAAAACTAGAAGGTGAAGGTTAAAATGAAAAGGAGGTTGCAGGCATCTGCCTGTGCAGCCCACATTTCAGTAAATTGCGCGAGGTCAGCAACAAGCTGCAAACATACATTTTTTTGATACATTTTGAAGGGTTTAGCAGGGATCGCAGCTGGGATCAGTGATGTCCACGTACTCCATCTCCTCGTTCGCAGCTCCAGTCGAGTAAGGAGTTGCTGTTTGGCGTTGTGTAACCCGTAACCGGTGTGCGAGGAAGTCTCCAAGGGATACTTTGAATGCCTCAAGCTCCTTTAAAACTGAGTTGACTTGCTTGGGAAGCAAGTTCCAAAGACGAGCAGATTTAACCCCAAATGAATTGTCGTAGGCAGTAGACACTGAGCGCTGTGCCTTGTAGTTGAATGGAAGAATTTTCGCTCGGACACCAAGACGTTCATTGTTGTAGAACTCTAAACATGTGCTGTTCGGGGCCTTTTCCTGCAGAATCTTCCATGTATGGATTATGGTGTACCGTTCTCTTCTACGCTGGAGAGACATCAGTTTCATCTTTTTTCAGACGGTCCCAGTAGTCCATATCCTTTGTCCCAGCAATGCGTTTGGTGAAATATTGCTGGATTGATTCTACTGCTTGGATGTCTTTGATCAGATGAGGATCCCAGACGGGCAACAATACTCCAGTCTGCTCCTCACTAAGGACTTATAAAGGGTCAGCATTGTTAGTTCCGATCTATCCCGGAAAGTCCTTAGGACCCACGATGCCATTTTACAGGAGTCTGTGACGACATTGTTGATCTGCAGAGTCCAGCCACAATCATCTGATATTAGGGACACCAAGATCTCTTACAAATGATGTTGGTTGGAGAATGCTACCGTCAGGCGTTGTGTACCACCTCAGCTCTCCAGTGAAGGGCAGGTTTCTCAGGAGGTATGAGTTGTTGAGGCAGAAGTTCATGACCTCGAACTTATCCTGGTGGAGCACCATATTGTTGTTCAGTGACCAACTGACAACTTGATCCAGATCATTTTGAAGCAAAACCTTGCATAACATGGTAATAATCTGGTGCAGAAGCTTGCTGTCATCGGCAAAAGCAAGCGGTTTTGAAGAGGCCAGTTTAATGATCATGTCCACCACGTAGAGAATGAAAAATATTGGCCCGAGTAAAGTGCCCTGAGGGACACCACTTTCCACAGCTGACGACGATAATCACATGATTTTCGAAAGCTCCTTATTTAAAGTTTATCGTATCATTTAACGTTTTAACTTGCTCTCTAAACCACTTTCCACGTTAGCGAACTGTGATTTATTACCATCAACCACCACAGCTTGGCGTCTGTTTGATAGGAAGTCTTCTATCCACTTTAAGAGCTTGCCTTTGATGCCGTAATGCTCCAATTTGGCTAGAAGTAAGCGATGGTCTACCTTGTCAAAAGCTTAACTGTAATCCAGATAAATGACATCAACCTCTTTACCCTCGTTAAGGCTCTTGAGTACGTAGTCCTCATGTTCAAGTAGTTGAGTCAAGCAGCTCCTATAGTTTTTCTAAAACCGTGTTGGCTGTCCGGGAGAATCCCATTAGTTTCAAGATGATCCACTTGCAAGTTGCGGATGAACCTTTCAAAGACCTTGACTAAGTGGGATGTAATAGAAACAGGGCGGTTCATAACAGCCAGAGTGAGAGAGAGGGTGTCTTTACAGCTGCATAGAATCTTAGCTGGGATGTCTTCAATCTTCATCTGGTGCTGCCGAGTAAGGATCTAGCTCACCTATAGCTGCATGCATGTCCTCGACTGAGAACTCAATGTCACACAAAGTTGCAGATGACGGGTCACCTAGTGCTGCTACACATGCTCGGGGATCCACATTGGCTGGGTCACTGAACACACTGGTATATTGATATTGAAGGATCTCTGCTTTTCCACTGGATCTGTGCTGAGGATCCACATATTGTCTTCCTTAGTGGTGCAACACTCGACTTGCATTTTGCATACTTTTCGCGTAGCTGAAAAAGTACTTGGGTTGTTCTTGATAGTGCTGACTGCATAGGACTCCCGCTGGTTTAGTTGGGCAAGAATTTCGTCCTTAATTGCCTAAGATATCAGACTGACTTCTTTTTTCAAGCCCAGGAATGAGCATAGAGGGAGGATTGTTCACATTCAAGTCATCTATCTTCCTGTTGAGCTTTCTCTCTTCATTTTCAGTGAGTTAACGTTTGCTACTTGAAGATTTCCTGCTGTTTATTTTCCACCAACTTTTTTAGGAGGAGCCATCATTAAGGTCACCTGTAGGACAGTAAGTACAATGAGGCGTTTGAAAAGTGTGCCATCTGAGGACAGAATGTGAAGAACCTCGTGTATCACAATATATTATGTCATATAATGTTTGGAATAACATTTTATAGCTTTAATATTCCCTAGATATCGAAATAACCTTGCTGTTTTCGCAGCATGGACCAAATTCAATTAACTTAGTCTGGGGCTCTTTTAGGCTCCAGAGGATAGAAAAAATTTGAAAAGAGCCCTAGAAAGTGGGGCCTAAAAGAGCCTAAAAGAGCGTTGGCCCCCCCCCCCAATAAGATTCATGTGATTGTATAAACTTATGAAATTTATCCAGTGTTCACACCTTCTATCAGATACTTCTTTCAGAGTCAGATGATCAACTTATTTAGATTGCAAGGCTTTATCAAGATTGCAAGGCTTGCGATTTAATTTACAATCATTGCCCTTGAAAAATGCTGAAATCAGGCTAAAATGTAATCAACAATTTCATTTAATCAGACCATAGGTTTCTTTTGTGGGCTGCTACCACATACACCTGCTTGTCATTCGAAATTTAGTTCGTTTTACATTTCTTGTGCCAGACACCTTGAAATTTCGGCTGAAGTTAGAGTAGGTATTAGAATCATTATGAGGCGGCAGTTATACCTACTCAGAACGCCTGGCTTCTGGGGGCTGCCAGGTGGATTTTGGAAAACGACGAAAACATTTGGTACCCTACTGGAACAATTGTCGTGAGGTGAAAATTCGCTTCTCGCTCGTGACACTGAGATAAAAACCACTTTGTGTTGAAGGTGATGGTATACCTCCGTTATTTGTTAGCTTATTTTAATCTACAAACTACAGTACAGAAGTGCTGTAGTTTGGACCTTGCATATCTCAGGGTTAGGAAAGGGCAACATAATGACAGACCGCGTTATGAATACGAGCGGTAATGAAGTTATGAGCGGTAATGACATTGACAGCCGTGAATGAAATAAAAGAAATCTTGATTTAGTGGTTTTAGAATTTTCTGATTTTCGAATTGTTTCTTTGATTATTATTACTTATTACAAGCGCTGATAAGTATAATGTCCTGATTTAAAACGACATTTTACATCCTAATCAATGTCTAATACTAATAGACGGGACATGATATGAATAACTATTAAAAAGGAATTAAGCAGATATGCAGAATTATAACTGCAATGACGTAATGAATCCCAAAATATTAATCTAACCCGAAGATACGAATCTTTCGAATGCAACAAACAAACAGAGAAACTAAGCAAAAAACATGTGACCAAACGCAAATCTTGAGTAGGGATGCCAAGTTGAAGTACTACTTTGGGCTTTAATCGTACACTTATAAACTGGCCGTCATTATTAGCGATACTTCGACACGCCGCAACGTTCTTCAAGTGCCGTATTCAATATTGAGCTTATGAATGATCTGACATCCGTACGTTTCTCCGTACGTCACACACTATGGCAACGCGCGCGCAATGGGGGAAATTGCACGTGCAGATTAACTGCGCGCGCGATCATTTCTGTTTAATGATGTTTTAATTTCGGATTATATTCATAACTTTTGATGTGGTTGGAATGCGGTAAGAAATATTCAATCAATTTGATTTGTGTGGTTTGAAATTTGCGAACGAGGTGCTGCGTAGCAGTGACGAGTGAGCAGTGTATTTGCAGGCCCAACGGGCCTGCTAGTATAACTATGAAGTCAAACCGGAGTACCAATTTTACAGCGAAGTGTTAGGGGAGAAAATAGGATTGTTTCTCAGCCGACTAGCTGCCAGGTGGCCGTGGAGTCGGGATCATTTAAAACTTGATTGTTCATGATAATTATCCTATTCTATCTCTATGTCACTTGACACATATTTATCTTGAAATGATATATTTGTCACAAAAAGTAACAAGGCGTTTGTTTGAGTGTTGTGGAACTGAATTCATCCAAACAAAGCTGCTAAAACAATGCACCTCGTAGCGCCTTTTCAAGAAATATTTAGCTGATTTGAATTGTAGGGTTTGAAATTTGCGAACGAGGTGCTGCTTAGCAGTACCGAGTGAGCTGTGTATTTTCAGGCCAAACGGGCCTGCTCGTCTAATACATGCCTGCTAGGTAATGATGCATGACCAAATTGCTTATAATGGCGTATCTTAGATAGCGAGAGATTGATTTTGATATGTCCTGCGAATGGATTGATGGAATAAATGAAAACTCCTACTGCCTTAGGATTCAAAGCAGGTCTTTTTTGAGCCAAATGTCAATTCCTCAATTTGTAACTAAAAATGTAAAGTTATCCTGAACTATCGAGGCGTCGCGAGGCCGACAAATGATAAAATGATGTTTTTAGATTTGATTGCGCGCATCTAAGCGTGCACTTATAACAGATTACAGCGTAAATTAAATTCAAAAGACAAAGGAGAAATGTAGTGTAATTGTAGGAAACATAATTTCCAGATATAAATTTTTCTATTTCTAATGATTATAGATATTGAGGGGCATTGGGCGTGGTTGGTTATTTCAAGAGATGATTTTCAGATCGGCATTAGGAATACTGATACGAACTCTATAACTCCTGCATCTCCCTTTCTTACATATCCTCTTACATATCCTCTTACATATCCTCCTTAAACATCCTTTTCTTTTTCTGGTATATTGTTAGATCTTTTGCCGTGACAATGGGGTGACATGTTGATCAGTGGATGAGCTGCTGCTTGGTGATGAAAATTCATAAAATTAAATCTGAAGAAAATGCAAAGAACAGAAAAGATAAAAGGAAAGAAAAAAATGAACAGAAAAAAGATTTTCAAAAAGAGAATAAAAATGGCTAGAAATATCTAAATATCCATTGTATTATAAATTTTTGAATTAAGTTTTTCAATTTTTGAATTAAGTTTTTTTATGTTTATGTGGGAAGAAGCAATGAGACAATACTCAGTTTTATCGACGCGACGACACGTGCGAGATTACTCAGCTCATTGCAGCCAGGTGCTGAATGACCACTCCGTAACAATCTGAGCTGGAAGAAGCATTATCTGAGAGCTTAAGTTCTGCATCAATCAAGTATCACTAAAGTTATATGAAACAGGAATATTTTCCAGGAATAGTTTCTAAATTTCTTGGAGATTGGTGATGTTTTTTCATTCGGTGTTTTTAGACACGTGCCTCCTCCTGTTGCCCCACCCTGATTTGCATCATTCGTCTTCTTTAATTCCAGTTTTATCAAGATGTGCATTAAGATATAGTTTAAGGAGACACAATGCAGTTTTATTTTAAACTAGAGAAACACCAACATGAGCTCCTACTAACTGATCTCTAGGATATTAATTCTTTATGTAACATATTCTCGTGGCATTTTCTCACTATGACTATCTCATAAACATCATCCATGTTACAGATGAAATTAATGATGCCAAGGCTTAAATGACATCTATTCTACATGCATAACAAAACATTTCGGAGTACCAATATTATTCAAGCACAGTTAGACACGTCTAAAATAGTTAGGGGCCATCTATGAAGGACGTCCGCAAAGAGGGGGGAAGGGGGAGTCTGGCCACTGTGGACGTTTGCGGACACAGGGGGGGTTGGCCAACTGCGGACGCCACATTTATGAAAATTTTGGCCAGTTTTTCATTAGAAAAAGGCGATTATTTAGACTTAGATTTCGAAATTGAGTCAAATAATTAGGTTGATTTTGTCACCAAATTTCAGAAAAACGGTCATAAAAATGATGACACAAAACATTTTAGCAGTTTGAATTAAAATGCGGACGTCAGGAGGGGGGGGGGGGTGTTTCAGGTTGCGGACGTTTGCGGACGTTTGCGGACGAGGGGGGAGAAAGGGGTCTAAAATGTCAGAAATTTTGTGGACATCCTTTATGGATGGCCCCTTAAGTAGTTACATATAATGAACAGGTCACAGTTTACCCCCTACTGGGCCCTGACCATTGGGCAGCAGTGTAAAATGTCCCTGCTATTCAAGTAAACATTTTAGTCACTCTGCTACTAAAGGTAAAATGCCACAGTTTTGTATATGAAAATTGAAAATGTCATGCTGCAGCATTACAGTGGTGCGTGGATGATGAAAATAGTACTGTGAATTTCGACCCAGAGTGGCATGCGGAAGCTGATAGGAAATGTAATATCATGTAGTCATCATTAGTAATCCATGGTCATCTTAACTATACCAGAGTACCAGTGTTGAAACATGATTCCCACTTTCCTGTTTAGAAATCACTTTCCTGTCGGTCCTCGTGGTGGCTGAACCAATAAAATCATTAATTTTTTCCAGTTTTTCCGCCACCATCATTAACAGCAGGTTTAAATTTCCTTGCAGCTGCACAATTTATGAATTTTAATTATACAGAAGGCGCCCGTAACGTTCGTCGGTCGATCGAATGGAAGAAGACTCAAGGATTATTCAGATCAATCATTCCAGATCATATGATCTTATGCTTCCATATCATTTGAGAAATTTTCTTCGGTAGCTGTAGACCTGTTGCCATGGTGACGGCTAAACTCTCAGGTACTCTAAAGTAATTCTCATATTGTAATATTCCCGATATTCCCTCCGCAATAGAGTATGAAGTACACAAGACAATGTGACGTAACATGTACATCGTTTAATAATAGAAGAGTTTTAGATATCCGCAATGCTACTGAGCTGTAAGCCGAACAAGTATTAGCCATTGGTTTCTCTAGTTGTTTAGCAGATAGCGCCCTGTATGAGTATCTTTCACTTTGTACATGATTATATCATGTGTTATGTTGCTAGATTTTGTCCGTTTCATCCCTCAGTAAGATAGATCTAGTCTATGGGGAACTATTCGAATATGTTGTACGTATCCTCCTCTCTAACCCAGGCTCCTCTGCTACTAATATTAATATATGTCCATCTATTGGACCAGTACACGATCCATGGGAGAGTAACTCTGTACTCTGGAGATGAGAGGAGGGACTAGCTCTCTCTCACCAGGATGCTGTGCCTCGAATTATCATTCTATTTCTTACTTTATCAGCTTGAGCATGTTATATAGGTGCCCTCTCTCTTGTACGAGGCATTACAATGCAGCATTAGATGGGTCCTCCAGCGTCATGCGATGTTCTGGTGCATCACATTCTCCCGGCGTCTAAATACCTTGACCCACGGTGATTTACTGCTCGTTAGATACACGGTCTTTGTGTTTAGTGAAGCGTAGGAATATGTTTTACTCATGCCGCATATTCATCATTCTCACATATTTAAACCGTTTCTACTGAACACCTTATTCAGTGCTATTCATTCTCATGAATAGCTTGGGTGGAAGTCTTCCGCCAATATCTTAAGTAGCTAACTACTAACTTGGCTTCCCAGGATGCAATACGTGGAATATCATTCTCTCATCCTCTTCCGGCATAGGCTCAAAGGAGTTTGATGTTTAAGTACCCCAGCTCTATTTCCTATTCCCGTTACATTTTTCTAGCTTATATAGTTTTTTACTGTATATTATATTTTATTTAGCCTACCTCTGCGGTACCATTCATGGGTTTTCAACCAAAAAAATAGCCCCACCTAACGCTCAAGAAGTAGTAACCACCCCCAGAACTCTACAAATCTAAACTCAACTGCTTAAAACTCCGCTACACTACTGTCATAAGAACCAATTATTGTACCCCACCAGCTGGCCCCTGCTGGCATGTACTCACAAATTACTGAAGTATAGCAGTATGGTTTGACTGTACCTGCAGCTAGTGAGCTAGAGCATGTGCCCAGTATGTGTGCAGTGCATTGTAAAATATAATTGTACAGTGTGAACAATGTATAGTGTATATTGTACAATGTACATTGTAGTGCATTCTTGCTGAGTACCTTCCTGTGTAGTTCCTAGATGACTGATTATGCCATGGCCTCATAACTCTTCATGAACTGGTGTTTTGTCTGATCTAGCGACAGATCATGCTACCTAGGTCAGTAGGAAGTTGGTAGGTTGGTATCATTTTGACTCTGACTGAACTATCTGGGAATACCTTTCTTGTTAAGACACTAAAATTGGTTCCGATTTTGTGCTGAAGTTTGGTAGAGCACACCCCAATCCCTTCTACGTGTAGAAAAACACATGTTCTCACAGGTAGTAGCTATAGTTGTGTAACAGTAAAGGTGTAAGAGTTGAGGCAGCACGTTGGCAAGTAACGAAGTAACCGTTTATGCTGCATCATATGATTTGTCGTCTTAAAGCTTACGAGTTTTACACGTGTACACGCTATATTTACAGTGGATCCTCACCCCTCTAAGCGTATTTCTGTGCCTTTCCCGGTGAATTTCAGTTTCAATGTTTAAATTTGACTTACAGTTTTTGCAAAAAGCATGAGTGTCTGATGCTGATCGGCAGTGAAATCGTCAATCCGTTGGTGCCTTTTAACGCCTAATACGGCCCAAAGCTGTCCCTTCGATGATTTCAATTTCAAATTACACAATCTCCTCTTGTAAATTTATTCTGATGCAACTATTGCCAAAATAAGGATTAAAAGATAAAAGTAAACTTTGATATTTTAATCCTTATTTTGGCAATAAAAAGACAGCACACTTCAGCATTATCTCATAATTCCTAGTGACCTATGAATCTTGGAATGAGGTTTATGTTATGTCTTGCTTGTGTGCACTTCCATCCTTTCGGTCATGCTTGCTATGTCGTGTTTCTACTTTTCTAGTGTCCTTGCTTGACAACGAATTCCTGAACTAGTATGAACTCTAGCTTATTGAGAGGATAATTAGTTACTTACAACCACCTAATTAGCTGCTCCCCAATCGGCTCATTTCAACCAGTTGGAAAGCGGACGGTTGAGGGAAAAAGAATTTAATTGTGAATGCGAAGTTGGAAGGATTTCACTTTCTACTTCTCTAACTTTTAAACATTCCAGCCAGCAGGTCGCTCCTGCAGGAGCCCCATGAGACTTTTATTTCCTGCCACTCGACTTTATCCGAGACAAATCCCTGGTTATTCCTTCCAGCTCTTTGTAGCTTTTACTAACTCCGTTGGACGTAACGCTTCATGTTACTCGGTCGAAATAATTTTAAGTTGTCGCGTAGGGCTCTTCTCATAGCTGCAAAAGTGGGACCCCGTAGTCCTGACCGGAGTACAGCTGGTCTTGCATACAACAGTATTGAGCCATACTCATTTACACTACTCAGTATACATACTCCTCAATTCAGGAAGGTATACACTATACAATATGCATGAAACTTAAATCATTGTTTATGTGAGTAATGAGTATGTATTTGCTATTTAGACGTTATGAATTAATCATTCATGAATTGAGAAAGTTTTATAAGGTGTCACGCTTCAAAATGCCTTGGTACTTCCACAGTTTTTGAACAGTACCAACCAGTCATGAGACTCAAGGATTCTCATCCAATTGATATTCTGGATCATAATCAGCTCTCCTTTGGTCTTTAGCCTATTTGCAGTTCCATGAATTTACGTAAACGGTTTGGTTCTTTCTTAGTTGCTCTCTTGGATCTTGCTCCCAAATGAAGTATTGAGCTTTTGTTGTTCGAAGGCAGTAAATATAAGAATATAGTCATGTTTAACGTTGAACCCATCTACTTGTCTATGCAGTGCAGATAATTGTATAAATCGGATTAATTACCAATTAATTTCTCACTTTTCATACGTAAGACGATAAAATAATAAACATATAGGAAAATAGAACTATCATTATATAGGAATCGATTGACAACGTCAGAGAACTATTTATAGGGTGCTGCTCCAACCTCTCCTCAGTATAACAAGATCATTATTCAATCACTATATATCGGGTATATTTACCAGTTGTCCTGTATGTGACGAGATGATGACGTTTGATCCATATATTTTACTGTTTTCAGATCCAAACCCCGGCTTGCTTCAGACTTGCCTAGCTTTGTTTTAGTAAATGCAATGCATAATATATCGCATGAGTCGCTAGTGGGAGCTATAACTATGATTTCTGCGTTCAATAAAAAGTTTCTTCGTCATCAACTCACCATTTTAAACCATGATAATGCCATCACTGTCCTCTGCCTATCATTTCAACTTAAGCGCTACCTATATAATTGACACGACGTTGCGTGTTGTATGAAGATGGCATCTCCGTACTTAGAATCTATCATTACGGTTTTACCGGCTGACGTACTGTAGTAGTATGATGCCAATCCCCTCATTAATCATGATAAATGGTCCTTCTCAGCTCTTCTCTGTTCTTTTCTTAACTTACAAACGTTATGTTTGATCAATCTCGTACCACACCTGGGCAAATTACCACTCTGCTAAATTCGCCTATCGGCACCTGTCCAGCCCTGATCAGCGTCGGCCAGGCACTTATCGGAGTCATTGGCAGCAATCAGCCCATTCAACTATTCAAGTCCATTTTATGGACATAGGTGGTCCCACCGATTGGTACTGGACGGGCGCGTCAGATTTGAGAAAGACGATTTAAACTTTGAAAATTTCAAATGTGAAATGTTCCTATGGAAAAGTCTAAGGATATCATGATACAACAAAAGTTGGTGCACGCTGATTTTGATCATAAAATATCACAGTCAAAAAATTTCACTGTCAAAAAATTTCACCGTCATTGAATTTTCATTTATGATCATAGTTATGATTTATGATCAATCATCAATCATCAAAGTGAATTCCTGCTCGATTTCACAATTTGATTCTATGTTAATTTGGGCTTGCTCCGATAAGATGTAGGTCTACCATTTTATTTCTTAGTCACCATCTAAAACCTACTGCTTTTTCGAAAAAAACTACTGAAAATGATCTTGATCATTGTTTCATGAAAGGCTCCTAATAACCGTGCCACCTCGCTAGCTACCTTACCATAATAGGGTTGAAAAGTAGAAAATATATGTGGTTTTAGTCCTCAAACCCGTACTCTGGTGGCATATTAAGTCATTAGTTGTGTCACTTGACAATGAATCGGCCTCAGGAATCACATCAAAGGAATACGGGATTCATTTTCCTGTGACTTTCAGTACTCCGTGTACAAATAAGCCTATTCAAGCATTATTGTGTCCTACTGTAAAGCTGAGAGCGAGTTTATTATTAATTCATTAAAATTATGTACTGATAATGACACAAAGTTCTATCCAGTGGGGATAGTTGGCATTCTGTCATCCTCCAAAATTCCATGTGTGTACCCAGGTCACGTGATTATAATCATAGTAGTCGATGAAGAATGAAGAATCTCTAGAGTTATCTAATAACTCAGGTAGTTATTAGGCAAACAATTTGTTGATTCATATACGCTGACTAAGCTCCTCCAAATGCTTATAAAGGTTTTATATATTCTGTGTGGAAGAACTGATGATGATACACTTCCAGCCAATAACAATCATGTGCGTTTATTCTAACCATATCCCTTTTTTCCTTGCCTGATAATAATAATAGTGGTAGGAGTAAGGCATGACGTAGCTTGAAGATTTTCCATCAGATCATTGCGGATAACCGAGTACAAACGGCTGTAATATGATTTTAGCCCTAAGTATTTCATGGCTTTATACTTGTTTGTTCAGGTGAATGACAAACCGATAACTGTCTTACTTCGGTTGTACAGTTTGGCTTCTGGTGGGAAAATATTTCGTTGTTTTTTTGAAGGATTGTCTGCAATTTCAAATTTGTGTTTTTGTGTATTGTTGGATGATTTTGTCGAAAATCTCCTATTTGTAAACTAGGTTTTTCTACCTCTAGGTATACTCGACAATGGAATCGAATATTAAGTTGGCACCCGGCAAGTGTTTTTGTAAGTGAAATGTGCGTTCTTGTGACTTATCTTCAACTCAACCCTATAAATTTCCGTTTTTTCTACCTGTACTAGATGATAATTGGCACTCTTGTCAGGGTGATTCATGTGACAGTGACAGAGGGACACTCGCCAAACATCCACCTGACCTGGACCACCCTGAACTATCTGAAGCAGATCCTTAGCACTAGCAGCTATAGGGACTATCCTGACCATCTGAGTTTCCGGACCATCACACCATCCGAAACAGCCCAGTCAACACCAAGGCAGCATCTACCATATCAGAGAATTCGTTCATTCAGGCTGTTGATCACCGGACATCACAGATCTACAGATAATATTGATACTGGATCAGCAGAATACCACTTTTAAACCATGACTCCCTTGAATTGGGTCAACGGACTCGTAATGTGAGTTTAAGAAAATCATGATATTTCAGTTTAATGACAGCCTGACGGTTGAGTGTTTAGAACTGCAATTTTTGAATCGTTATTTCCATAATATTGTACGATTAACAAACGAATGGGAGTGTTATATCGAAAATTATCACACGAGGCGTTAGCCGAGTTTGACAATTTTCGATATCACACGATCCATGAGTTTGTTAATTGTATTATTACCCGACAAAACAGTACTCCCTACCACTCGGGTCTGACGACCCTCGTCTGAATTCAACGTTTTTATAGATTTTCGAGTGCTCCTTCATAAAATCAACAATTTATTTAACGATATTTTGCGCTATTATTCCGCCACTGTTCAGTAGTCCTATAAAGGAGTGATACATCGATAATTATCACACTGGAATTTGAGCCACGGGAGGGTAATCATGATTATTATTGATCATGATCTGGCCCTGATCTCTTTCAACGCACAAGAAATCAACCCCCTCCAGGTGTTTCTCTGTCGTGGGGCTGGTAAGGACACAAGAGAAATGCTCCATCTCAGCCCCCGAGTTCAGCAGACTTGACACCACCATCACAGCGGGGGAGCAAGTGGACTCGGGGACAACATTCAGAGTCTTCTGTGATACTGGGTACGTGTTTTCTATTGCATCGGGCTCAGAAAACTGTAGGCTATAACAGTTTTTATTGAATATTTGGGTCTTGATTAATGGAAATTCGCCCTTGATGCATTCCAATATTTATCAATCAATAACCACTTCTAATGACTACACCAGATAAGCTCAGGCAAATTACCCTAATAATTATAGATTGCCCATTAATTTGAGAGGTATGGTCCTGTTGATTGACTTTTTCTCACAGGTTCCAGTTAGGGAGCAGCTCGGTGGCTGAGGTTCCCTGTGTGACTGGTCAGATGCCCTCCTCCTGCAGAAGTGAGTATTTGATATTTCACCTCAAATTTCACCTTTCAGTAATGAAGGGGCATGGTAAAGGCAAAATTAGCTGTTGGGACAATCTCTGGGCAGTGAATACAGTGGGCGGTCGATAATCCCTTTTTGCCCAGTTCGCTCACCAAGGACCCACTTTCTCAATAGGCAGAGCCATAATTCCTAATTCCTGGCCTCTGAAAGTCTGAATCTTACGGCCCACACAACCAAAGGGGCCTTCTTTCCTTGCCTTGTTGACTCGAGTGTGCTGCAGTCGTCCAATATCCAACCCCCACATTGCCATATGCTACCTTTATGTCTTAATAGCCTGATAGTCGCTTATTCACGATTGAAGTGAAAGTGACTATTGGAAATGAAAGCCACTAATCACTAAATTATCTTATTTAGGAATAAACATCTGCTATCCTAATTAAGTAATTAAACCACTTTATCAAACCTGTTACCGTGGTTTAACCATTAGGAGCCACTATCGTGGATGTTAATGATGTAATGTTATCATTTCAAATGTTAATTAGATCTTCTGTCACACTCATACATTATTAAGCTTTACTAGGAAGAACATTATCTTCCCATATTCCATACTGCTATTACATTATTTATTCAACTGAAATACAAAAGTTGATTATTCTATTCACTTTTGCCCTCTTGACAACAACTGTTGTTATATTTATTTTGTTGCGACTTGCGATCAATCGATTGACCTTTTAGGTACTTTAAATTTTCTTTTCTGCACTCGGCACGCGTTTTTGAATGCACCCGTTGTAAGCCTTTAAGCCTTTAGAAGTTTAGATTACCATTTGCCAATCACTTGTCATAGACTGGTCGCTTCAACTTTCCCGTGAGCTTTGAGCAATGTCTGCTCTGTGCACATGTACACAATATTCCCTCAATAAAGCAATAAGTCAATATTAGAATATTACATAGTTACATGGAAATATGTGCGCCGATTATAATATGACCTTCTAGAACATGAAGCTTTTGTGTTTTAAACCCACAAAGAGACCATATAAACAATAATAACCACATGACTGATTGAAGACGAGCCCTAATGAGACTCCAGCTCTAGATTTTGTGACTCTTACTATAAATTGTACATTTTAAAGCGTTAAGAAGTATCTAAGTATGAAGTAGTGAATACCGGTCTGGAGAAAATATCAGCTCAAGAATCTGGCTCATGTTTCTATCAGCCGTGTATTTTTTGTCAGTGTGGGGAGCTGTGTTTACTGATTCAGACTCTACTGATACAGGTTTATTACTGACCAACTGATATAACAAAATTGATGTTAGTTAGTGTATAAACCACTTTCTACATGTTATCATGCTTGGTGTTGATATCTATCTATGCTGCTAATGTATTCAACTTTAATTTAAAATCCTTTCTAACGCACTAATTCATTTCTTGATACAGAAGTAGAAGTTATAACGTATAATACAGAATACGCTCTTGGATCAGAAATCGTGATGACTTGCAAGATAACAGCCCTAGACACGGTAAGTTGCTGCTTTTTGACTTATACTGGCAGACCCATTCAAATCCTCTTACCAATTTATCAAGTTATCAGTCGTAGACTCCTCGAGCTTTTGAGTGGTGGCGCACGCCATGCAGGTTGCATCGAGGCTATGTATTGTTTCTCTCACAAAAAGTGAGTTATATGCCAATTCAAAAGTTAACTTTCTTGAGCAAGTCCGTGACCCATCCTTAGCGTGCAACAGTCGGACATTTGGATGGTCTGTGTTGCAAACCCAGGCGGTGTAATGGATGGTAGGAAGACCCCTCCAAGTCCGTGCTCTTGTAATTCCATAACTCCCATTGCAGGTGTCGGGTGTGAGGTGGATTAAGGACGGTGCTGACTTCAGAGAACAGGGAGAGTTCGCAGCCGGACAGAGCTCCCCCTTCCAGAGCATCCTGACCTTCACTGCTGCTGCAGCGGACGCGGGAACGTGAGTATAGCTCGTTGTTATGTGCCCCGTGAGTTCAGGAATAGGCTGCTAAAATTTCGTCATACCTCAACGTAGTGAGTGTCAGTAAGTGAACGTTGAACCATCTATTTTTTCCTGTTCCCAATCGCGTTTTTGTTTTACAAAAAGGCATTGAGAAAAGGTTAGCAGAGATCGTGTTTTGTGGGGGTTGTGTGTATACTACCTTTACGCGTACTGTTAAATCTGAAATAGGTGGTGGTGCTGCGCGCGACCGAATTTGGTCGTATGCGATCCGTGGTGGTGGTATGTCACTTTTTCGATCAACTGCTCCTTTATAATATCACTCGCGTCAGAGTAGCTTGGTGTAGTGGCATCCTTCGCCTTATGGGCTGCAGCTAGCTAACTGGGCTACGTTGTAGGTATTTGAGTTCGATGCTCTGTTCATGCTGATGTTCTTCATCAAAAATTTAACAATTCTTTAATCATAAAATCAAAACTTAATCAATTTTCACGGAATCAATCATATTGGATTTCAATCAACCAGCCATTTTGACTTTAAGTAGCGGGCAATTCGGCCAACTTACAATGGGCAGTAATAGTGCCATCAGTTATGAATGATCTAAAGAATTTACTTGAGGAAAGTAAAACATGAGAGTTTGTTTCGGTTCATGATTGATAACAACAATGATATATCTGAATCTTTAATCTTGGTCAGTAATTAATAATTATATTGTGTATCTCAATCTTTAGTATATCAAGGCGGAGTACAATATTAGCGAACATTGCAATGGTTTGATATCTGCAACGCAACATAAAAGAAAATTCAACGCGTAACGAAAATGGTGATCATAGTTATGAAACTCTGAACGGCGCGCAACGAATCTTCAGAGAGTTCTATGAAATGGCGGGAACGCGCGCGCGAACATTTGGCACGTGGAACGAAATCGCCCACGTGATACTGATATTTAGATCTGCGCGCGTTTATTCAAAATTTTAGGAGAGAGAAATGTATATAGCGCCCGCATAACGAGGAATATTTATAAAATTGATTCAATGATGTTAGTATTGCGATGTCACACTTGATAGAAGAAGCGTTTTATCACGGAAAATTATTTCAGATAAATCGTAAATCTATTGAATACCAACTCTTGCTCTTATTTCCCGTAGGTGTACGCCCGCGATCGGCGATTGTATTGATTTGTGAGGTCACTTTTATGCTTTATCGTCAACTCACTATGTCAGTAAATAAGACGGACAACGGTCAAATGACAGTGTGTTCTAATAGTAATACCAGCCCCAGGGAACAGGAAATTAAGCGCCTGCATACGGGAACAATCAACAAGCACAAGAAATGCTCTGGCAGGCGCAATTCTTGTTGTATTTCCACGTAGGGGGCTTATGGTATTGGAATAATATGTAGCCTCAAAACACCTTGTTACGCAACCGTTGTGATTTCTTCAGCAAAGCAGAAAATCAAGGCTATTTCTAATTATCATAAGCAGTTCAACCCAGAGAAAATTTTCATAAACTGGTGCCGTGGGTTATCTTTCCCAACAGAAAGTAAGCTTCTCTTCAGGTATAACTGTGAAGCTACCTTGGGAACAGCAGCTCCCTTTACTACAGAAACTGCCCTTATTGATGTCTCTCTCACCATTTTAGGTGTGTAACTGATAGATATTTTCCATATTCACCGTTTAATGGTTGGACACAAGTTTCTCTGGTCGCTTCATTGGTTTTCCCGCCATTTTTCACAAGTCACAAAATGACAAATATCACTCTGAGCATCATCAACAGCGGCTGAAATGACCCCGGCTGAAGAAACAGTGTATCTGCAAATCGGAGAAACGCTTCCCTTGGCCTGTACCTTCAGAAACCTAGCAACCTACATGCTGACCATAACGTGGTTGAGGGACCCGAGCGAGGTATTTATAGTGTATCATCCTTCAAATGTTCTGCATGATCCGTGTTTTAGCACATTTTATAACTTAGCATTTTTGAAAGGCTCAAGCAGACTTAACACATGGTTTTGTTCTTGTCTCCATGTTTCAAGTTTCTATGTTCCCAATCGTATCTTGTCGATTGTAAGCTTCACAGCTTCGAGCCTCATTACACACGGTGTATTCTGTGATGGTCGTGTATTCTGTGATGGTCGTGTATTCCACCTCATCTAATACTGCATGTTTTCTTCTCACCTAGAGCGGATCATGCACCCCTGCTGGGGAGGTCGAACCTGCCTCTGAAACTGGGAAATGCAAGGTACCTCTTCCAACTTCAAACGTCTTATTTCTGAGATTTAATGTCCGTAGTCGTGGTTTTTTGTACGTATTTGAGTACCTGTGAAAGTGAAGGAAAAACAAACTTTGCCAAGCTGAAACAGCCATAGATTTTATGTTGTAATCCTGGTTCTTTGTGCATATTTGAATAATTTCGTACATTTTCCACTTTTGTACATTTTACACTTCCACTTTTTAAAACGTAGGAAAGCAGTTAAAGCATTGACAGAAGCACTTCATTGCCTATAAAACCTGTACAATTTGGCAATAATTAGGTTCCAGAAGTTGCAATTTCAAAAAAGCACTTCAAATGGCATTGAAAATAGCCCACAAAAAGCATAAAAATTAGCACAAAAGCTTAGCATTTTATACATCAAGCAGAAATTTCAAAATCGATAATATTCAAATAATATTTTGTAATTTATCCATTTTTGAGGTTTGATCTGAACCCTGGTAATCTCTGTACAGGTTGTTTCGATGTACAACACAGATGTGGATGACACTGTTGTTTCCAGACCAAACCTGCAAGCTTCATCGGACCCAGCTGTCAGGTATACATCATACAGGGACACAGGGTAGCATTTTATAAGGATTAGATTATTGACAGCTGATCACGCAATGACCATTACACAGCTTTATAAATTCTCCGGAGAAACTCATCAGATAACAGCGGTGTTTTGAAAATTTCTGATAAGAAATTTCCTTAAATTCGCGAATAATTTCATGCCTCTCACCCCCTCTCTCTTGCAGCAATACGTACTCGTGTAAGGGGGTTTACAATAACATCGCAAATAATAAGGAGGTGGTAACTTCTGCTGCTAGAAACGTTGTCGTCAGGGGCTTCACCATCCAACCAACATCTCTCAGCCTTGGTATGAAGAGTGAAGAGTCTGTTTGAAATTACAATTGAGAGAAACAAAAAGATAGTGTTTAATGACATTGGGACATCCCACTCATTCATATTTAATGAAAGAGGACTTACCTAATGTTTGGGTCATGCTATGAAATGTTTCAATGTGATTGTCTGACCCCTCACCTGAAGAGTTGAATCCCTCTATTTCACCCATATATCCAGGCGTTGGAGACGATGCGGCCTTCACCTGCGAAACCGTAGGAGAGTCTGAGCCCACTGTGGTCTGGCTCCTCGACTCCGCCCCCAGGCCTCCTCCCTCTTCTCATCTGTCTACACCCCCGCTACCCGGGCCACTAAGTCAGTGCTGAGTCTGCAGTCTGTGACGAAGCAGAGCAGTGCCGTGGTGTGCCGCATGACTTACCCGGGGGAGAGTGGGGAGATCAACTCACAGCCTGCCACTCTCAGTGTTTACAGTTAGTGGGTTCAGGAGATAACCGACAACCGTTTACATGTTTAGCATATGGAATTAGGGAGTTAGAAACGTGTGATTGATACGAGAGGTTGATGTATCAGAGGCTTTCAAAATTTATGTGATGATTGCTGGTCGCTGGAGGGATCTTATGATTCTCCAGCCTTTCAGAACGTGCACATTGCCATAGCCATGTATTGAACGGATATATAATATTCAATTATCATTTAAAATTAAATGATTTTTGCAAATAATGAGATTTGATGTATCTGTTCATGCCACTTCACCCCTAGGTATCGGGTTCGTTACATCTCCACAAGACCGGGCATTTGACAAGGGTGAATCCTACGAGATGACCTGTTCGCTGAGGACTGAGCCGGGGATAGTACCGACTGTGTCCTGGTACAAGGATGGAGGTGCTTTACCTGGGGGCAGGGTGAGTCGAGGAATGAATTAGTGACGTCATTATCATGGGTTAGCATGGTGTGTACATAAATATACAGCTGTGAAGTTGAAAAGAGCCTTTCTTCAGGAGGCACGCTAATGAAGGGGACGAACTTCCGGCTGTCTCAAATTCAGTCTGTTGAGATCACAAACTGCGACAAGAGTAAATCTGCCGAGCTTTATAGCGACCGGAAGGTTGAAAACAGTGAGAGAGTCTAACTTAAGGGCTGTCGAACTTTTGAGTGTCGATTGTCGAACTATTGTCCCTGATCTTTATTTCACGATTTAAGATTTCACTCTCCATGTCTCTACCGTCTTCCCCTCGCAGTACTCTGGCGATGTGAACGACGAGGGTACTCTGTACACCAACCTGCTCTACTTTGTTAGTGCTGCTACAGGGGACAGAGGCGAGTACTACTGCAAAGCGGAGTTCTACATCGACTCCCAGACCAAGACCATGGACTCCGACCCCGTCAACGTATACGTCAGGAGTAAGTCGAATTGACTTTATTATAACTTACTAAGTCATAAGCCTGGTGCAAGGAAATTTTGGGGGTCAATGTGACCTAATAAGGGTCAGGTTAGGGTCAGGAGTCCGAATCCTGATTTTCAACTCTAGCCTCTTGGTGCGGGAGTTAATTCAGATTCATTCTTGATTTTATTGTGCCGAGATAAATTGATAGATGAAGAAAAGATGTTCTGAAGATCTTGAGCTGTTTATGACGTTATTGTGATTATCGTCTTATCGTGGGCAATTATCAAGTAGATAGAATTGTTGGTTGTTGCTATTTCTCGCCAGTTACCACGAGACCACTCTTCTCCAGGCGCTCCCTTCTTCCCAAATACTCAGTATCAAGTGAGTGATGACGTGGCAGACTCCAGAATCTTCTACTGCTTTTACCTTGGAGATGCAGATCCAGGCATCGGCGTAGAATCAGGTACAGTCAGCCTCATATTATGTGTTATTGAGTAGGCAAACCAGACTACAGTACTACCTACTGAACTTTGAGATTATAAGAATAATTTTTTCATCATAAATTTGTTATGTCGGGAATTCCTCAAATCTCTAGATCTAGAAATTTTATTTCGAACATTGAAAAATGGTATGAAATTACAAAAAAAAAACGTTTTCGCCCTGATCCTTTTTAACTTCACTGAATTAACCCGATATCAAATATTTTCAGTCTCTTGGTGGGTTAACAGTGTTGACGTAACGACGGGTCTAGATAACTTTGCCCTGGAAAACAGCCAGTTCAACAAGGCTGGTAACTGGCGGAGTCAGATGACGATGAGCAACCTGTCACCCTCACTGGCTGGTGCTGTGGAGTGCAGATACCACTGTGGCTTTGGGGCACCTGTTATAGGTACGTTTTATTAACATTTTTTGTGAATTCTCGCCTTACCCATCAATATCATGACGCGCTATAAGCCAAAAACCTTCTCCTGAGTCTACTACCCCATGGACCGGAAACCTCTATTTTCCTAGTCCCATGTCCCGCATGAGTCCTTATTCAGACCTATTTATTATCTCAGGGAAGGGTTGCTGTACGTTCACCGAGCGGTTGCCATGCCAACAGAGACCCTGACTGCTTCCCACACCTACACTATCACGTGCAGCACACAAACCAACGAACCTGCCACTGTCACCTGGATGAAGGATGGCAACAAGATCCTCATCAACGATGCCAACTTCCAGATACAGCCCAGTGAGTGTGAATACTCAAGATACAGATGAATAGGTGTTTTGAAATTGTGAGAATCGCCTCATAGTAGGTAATATTTGTCCTCAAGTCAATCCAAAAACATCATTTACCATTATAGTCTGGCCTCTGCGAATTGGGCATAGCTTAATTTTGATATGGATTTGGTTATCTGGTATTCATTTTCATATAACTTGAAAAAGGAGACCTTACATCACCAATTTTGCAGGAACCATTGACAATTATGTGCAAACCAACACTCTCATTGTTAACAACTGGTCAAGCTCTAACGATGTCACTGCTATTTCTTGCGGACACACCTATGAAACGTCAGGGAGCAAGCAGGCATCATCCACAAACCTAATTTACAAAGGTACGTATAACAAAAGACACATAACTTGTACTGACTACTAAGGGGTACTTATTGATCAAATAAGTTGAGGGGCACTTTTTAAGTTATAACTGCGCGAAGTCCCCACAATGAAGAATGTGTGACTTACACATGCGTAAATTAAGGAGTGCGGGATTTGATGCTGGATATATCATTTTTCTTGCGACCATTTCACAATTCTAATGTTCCAAATCTCGGCAGGGTTCACCGGTGCACCTCGGCAGAACACCTACTACTCTCCCAGTTCTAAGGTCCTGTACTGCTCCTTTGGGTTCACGTACACCCTTCCTGCTCCCACCCAAGCTCAGTGGTTTAAGGATGGCCAGGATGTCGCTGGTAACTCCAGGTTAGGGCATGATCCATGTATGAGGGTCTAAATTTAGTAATTAGATGCCACATGAATCTATTTTGTTAAATATTAATTGCATGACCTGAACGTGATATTCCATACCATATTATTAACATTGGATAGTAACTTAATTAGGCGATTTTCTTCAGGCATGGAAGGTATTGCACCTAAATCAAAGACTCGACCCAAGACCCTGTGAATCTATCAATTTTAACTTAGGGAGCAAGTTAAAACGTTCAATGATACGATAGAGTTTAAAAATCAGGAGCTTTCGAAAATCATGTGATTATCGTCGTCGCTATCAATTATAAACTCTCCCTCGCCAGGTTTGAGGAGAACATAACGAAGCAGACTGGTAACTGGGAGATCTCCCTACGGATAGTGGGTGATGGTCAGGGTGGTACTATAGCGGACAGTGGCTCCTACACCTGCAAGTTTACTTTCAGTGCTGACGAGACCTACGAGAAGAGTGCCAACATCTTCTTTTACAGTGAGTTTACTTTCACCCCTTTTACTCTTTTACTGAGAGTTTATTGTAACACCCTCGATATTAGGTCACAAGCAAAAATAGTCTGTTCAGTGTCATCAATTCTTCATTTAATCCTTGATGAATGATAGTGGTAATACCACATTTTTTGGAATATTTTGTACAAGAGTATGTTCGGAGGCCGGTGTCAAAAGCGTCATATCCGAATATTCAGAATATTCGCCTGGTGGGGACTGGAGGTCGTTAGCAGGCTGTTATTTAGTTATTTTAATCTAAGAATCTACGAAAGTAAAAACATCTTTCCATAATACCATTATCAAATATTTACACTTACTTTATCATTGATCACAAAATGGGTTCAAATTGTGAATAAACAATGATTTCCACTCTCAATGTTGGGTATCAAAATTGCAATATGGGCTGAACAAATGCTGAACAATTTACATTATCAGTGACCAGTGTCCACTGTCCACATTGAATAATCTGTTCCAAAGATCTCATCAGTGTACTATAGATTGTGTCGTGGTTCACCTCTTCAAGCGATGAGAGATACTGGGTCCATGTTCCTCATAGTCCTGTCTCTGTATCCACATCCTCGTTCCGAAGGTGATGAGAGAAGCCAGCACGGACCCCCCAATCCACACAGAGAACTTCCTCTCGAGAGGGGCGTTAACCCGCACCACCCGCACTCCCCGGGGCAGCAGCCTCCTCATCTCCTCCCTCAGTCTCAGGTCCATGCCGGGGAGCTTGCTGTTCCCGCCCACCAGGAAGATGTTCCGATAGAGCTCGGAGCGGGTGTCGAGCGCGCAGTGGGTCAGGGACTGGTGGGTGGCCGTGTGTATCCCCGGGGCCTCGTGCTGGCCCAGCAGTCCCGGACTGAACATGACCTCGGCACACTGGAACCGCTCCACTCCCAGCGACACAGTCTGTCCGTCTGGCAGTGTGTAGACCTTCTCCAGACGCCTGTCTGAGCCCGCCGTCTCGGGGTCGCGGGCTGTGAACGCCAGTCGCTCCTTCATGTCCCGCACTATCTCCCGCTCTGACGTGGTGGTGAACTCGGTGCAGCCCGCCCTGTTGAGCAGCACCTCCAGGTACTTGGTGACGTCAGCCCCCTGCAGTCTCCACCTTCACCACGCTCCGTGGCAGGTGGTAGCCCTGGTACACTGCCGTCACATGGGTCACCCCCTCACCAGTGTCCACCACCACTCCCGACACCCGGCCACTCGAGTAGAGCGCTAGTTCGGACTGCGCTGCCAGGTTTATGGAGGGGGTGCTGAACCCCTCGAACATGATCTCAGCAGTCTGCTCGCTGACTGCATGAGGGGTGTGCGGGGGTTCTGTGAGCAGAACCCCCCGCTCCGCGGGGTCCACCCGCAACTCACTCTGGAAGGTGTAGTCCCACACCCGCTCCATGTCCTCCCAGTCTGTGACTATGCCTCGTCTCACCGGGTACCTCAGGTCCAGCACTCCTCGCTTAGCCTGGGCTTCCCAACCCACGTACGTGTCCTTGTGTCCGGCATCCACCATCGCTGCTCGGTACTTGGGGTGCCCTACAACCGAGGTGAAGACGGTGGTCGGGGCCTCGTCCCCAGCGAAGCCTGCTTTCACAGATCCAGTGCCGCAATCCAAGATCACTCTGGTGTTTGTCTCCTCAACGTTCATATCGTATTCAAGTGTATAAACGGGGTGTAGGGTGTCTGTACTCAGCAAGGAAGGTCGAAGCAGTGCTAAGTGTGTACAGGAAGGAGCTTCTGGAAAACTAGGAAAGGAGGGGGAGAGAGAGGGTTGACAAAAACAAGTGTATTATGTACAACTAATGAAGGCGGGTAATTGCACTCATCTAATCAGAGAGAAGGGGAATGATCTCAGGTTTCCAATTCTTCACACAAGATGGGAATTATGTTTCTTCCTCCGTCTTCTGGCAGTGAGAGGTGTTATACGATGTAGCAATTCCTGCCCCAAATGGTGCAATTCCAGAGCTCCAAATGTTACAATTCCCTTCTGTAATTGACTCAACTATAGATGTGTTAGCTGTTAAAATGATCTCGTAATGATAAAATACGTGGTGTATTCCTGGACCAGGTTTTGTACGAGTGCAAATGTTTACTACAAACGCAAAGCGATCCCTCCTCCCGCAACCATATAATAAACCCTTCGTTGTTAGGCAATGTAGTCAAGCTGCGATAGCCCGGGCTATTAGATAATTGCAGGATACATTTGGCAGTTTCCAGGACTACCCGACCAATTGGGGGATGGGTTTGCAAATACAATGTGCAGACCCGATCATCAATAGGTTTTGTAGAGTCCTATCTCAACCTCAGTACCGTACAACTTGTGTTATTATTTCATTAACAATCATTATTCAAATCATAAGGCTCTATCCCTTGGTTGTGCAGGAAAATGGGCAGGATATTGATCATTGAAGTTAATAGGATGTCAGGCTGGCAAACAAACACATGAGCTGTTAGTTAACAACTCATTGAGATAATCCCTGACCCTGGCAATATTGGAGGATTAAAGGATTAACCTCACAACCAATCCGTTGGATTGGTATTCCAGCAATAACTATCAGTTAAAGAGGGCTTTGTAAAGATTTAGATGCGCTGATTTCATGAGCCGCCGTGAGGCACAGAAGAAAGTACAATCATACTAAATAATGAGGCAACTTTACTCAGAAAGAAGTTTATTGTATACAGTTTACAGAATAATACATATTGTATTTATTTGAGGTCACAACGCAGATTTAAACAAGCCAAATATAGAATATCCAAACTGAATAATAATAGTAAAATGATAAAGCATAATATTAATACCTAGTATTCAAGTAGTTAATAGTAGATTAAGATCTATCACGGTTATAATCTGAAAACATACAAACACTAATAAAAATTTATTATCCCCAGTGTGATTTTAAATAGTATTTAAACTACCCCTTATATTCTATCTATCCCCTTAGAAAGTAAGAATTAAATGTTCTAGTTTCATGGTCTAAAGTTGCTTCACTATGCTCTGAGTCTCTACTCAATTCTCGCAAGTCCCATTCCTCGAGCCTCCCAGGAGTCATCACACCACACACTCCTATCTCTTCTTTTCACTAGAACTCGGCTTGTCCCCCAATGCCCATGGCGTGGTTGACAAGGAGAGCAGCAGTAGAGCCTGTAGTAAGCCCCAGGAGCATCATCATGGTCATGATGTTGCCGGCCAGCTCCCTCTCCTCATGGTGGACCTGCTCAGACGCTGCACACATGGGGGTGGAGCCCATGTAGCCGGTGGTGAAGCCGATGACCAGGATGATGAGGAGAGGGCTGTACTCCCCGGTGATGAGGGGCCCGGAGAGGGGGAGCACGGAGAGGAGGAGGAGGGGATGAGGCTCCATCTCAGCATCCCCACCACCAGGAGCACGTTATCAGGCATCTTCCAGGAGAGTCCTGTTGCCATGGTGCCCACCATGTCAGACAGGTTGAAGGCCGTGATGAGGACCACTGGGAACCAGCCATGTGGCCAGGAGGAGCCTATGATGGAGGTGAAGCCAGGGTAGAGAAGGTTGGTCACGAAGTAGACGTTCAGGATGCCGAACATCAGCTTCCAGATCTTCTTGCTGATGGCCGTTCTAGCAGCAATGCCCTCCTTGATGCTTGCCCAGCAGGATTTGTTTTCTTTGAAGGAGGGCAGTGGAGAGAAGGAAACACAGGGGTGCTTCAGAGACGCTGACTTCAGCTTGTAGTACAGAACGAACTGACTACGTCTTATGTACCTATACAGAACAATGCACACTATTTCGCCGACTATGGACAGAGAAAAGAAGATAACGGTATTGGTGAGGGGGTCCTCAATGGTTAGCTTGGTGATGATCCGGTTAACGGAGACAACGAGCCCAGCAAAGCTCTCTCCCAGCATGATGGCTCGCGTGTACTTACTCGGGAGCATTCCAGCGTAGCCATAGTAACTAGCCTCCTGCACCCCGCACCCTATGCCTGTGAAGATGGTCGCTCCGATGGTCACCAGGAAGCCCACCTCTGTGTCTGCCACCTCGAATATGGTCATGATGACCAGGGTAGCCATGGAGATGAGGGATATCATGAAGGCCAGGTAGCCGAAGGATATGCGGCTGTGGGTGGAGACCCTGTTCACCAGGATGACGTTGATCACCACAGCCACACACACTGTGTAGGAGTTGGTGGACGCCACCAGGAAGGCCATGTTGCTCCGGTTGTAGGTCAGCATGAAGTAGTCAACTGCTGCCACGAAGCTGTTGAAGGGCAGGTGGAAGCCGGCCCCCAGGATCATGAAGGCAATGAAGTGGAGGTTGTACCGGTCTTTGGGGTGGCTGTCTTCCAGAGGACCTCCTCGAACTCTACTCGAGTATCCGCCTCATCAAACAGGAACTTGTCTTCTATCTTGAAGTAGGGGGTGGGAGGGAGGGGCACTAGCAAGGTATCGGAGTGGTCCCCCTCTGCTTCTCTCTCCAGTAGGGTATCAGTAGAGGTCTCGGACAGCAGGTTGGATTGGCTGTCTTCGGAGGGGAAGGTTTCCATAGTCTCGTTTCTCTGCATTCTTAGTCGGCTTTAGTGTGCACGTTATGTTTCTGAAGTAGATTCGTTGAAGGCATTTTCCATTGTTATTCATCAAAGATAGTATGAAGATTATTTTTGCACTATCAATTTTGATAATCTGCAAATTGCAATTCACTCAATAGTAACTCCTAACTACAAACTACTTAATTACACCACGACTTTCACATTTATTACTAGGTACTTCACGTCAAATACTTACAAGGCTCAAGGTTAGTTAGGGGAGATGCCAGAGAGCGTTTGTTCAGGACGATTCCTGACAAAAGGGTTACCAAGCTGTGTCTTTTTCTCGAAAAACTTTTCTTCATATCACGTTGACGAGGCTTTAGATGAGACTTGCTATGGAATAAAGTAGGGTTTAGGTTATGGATAATTGAAATTATTGCGGACGATGCCAGATCAGCAACGGTCTTATAACAGCACCAAATATCGGAGACCGAAATTTCAAACACACAGGCCCACAGTCGAAAGCCGAAAGTCTTATTTCAAGCGAGCTAGAAGAAAATGCAACACGATACAATTACAATTGCGCGTACAAAGATGGGCGTAGATTTCTTAGTAAGAGCTAACATGAGACGTAGGCTCAGCTTTTAATTTCATAGATAGGATTGACTATAAGCTTTATATAGCACACATAGTACTCAATCTAAATATTCGAGGAAAAGCTGTTTGTCATATTAAGCATCCTTGGATACAAGCTGTCTTCTCCCATCTTACTTTCTAGAATATTAACTCCTTTATAAAGAAAACGCAGGAGAAGCACTGATAAATTTGATGCAATCTATTAGGAAAACTCCTGTATTCGAATATAGAAAACGGACTCTACTACTTATAGGCTCCCATTCTACCAACTCCATTATCGAAATGGCTGAAATATGATTTGGAGGAAAAATGACTTGAAAAGTCAGCCACTCTGAGAAGTGCAGCTTTTACCAACTAAGCCTCCTTGTAAAATGAGCCTTGTTTTTATAGCAGATGGGTACCAACGCCCTTGTCAACTCTTGCTGCAGCATACAAAGCGACCTGTTGAATCACATCTTTTGTTTTATTAGGAACAAAATGCAACAACAAGCTTAATAATATATTATTGTGCTCTTTATAAAGAATCGGTCTCTTATTGCGCTACATTGTAAAGTTGTAACTCTATTCTTCTCTTATATTGTGAGTGACGTGTGTCAAACTCGAACAAACGTACACAGCTCTGCTGCACCTGCACTGTGGAGCAAAGTGCAGTGATAGCAGTGTTGCAACAGTTGCAAAGGCGACAGCTATAAAAGCTGAGAGTTGCATTAGCGAGTTGATAAATGCGAGCCTGAGTCTGGCTGCAATAAATACTGCAGAATCAAGGGTGATGCAACATAGAAACAAAATATTGTTGGGCTTATTTCATTAGAATACTAACTCTACGATTGTTTGGATGAAGTTTTGAGCTCGAGCTATAATAACTTGGGACGTAAGAGAAAAGATTGTGTTAAATTATAAAAGAGGGAAGTGATGTAAAATAATTAGCGTTTGCGATTGTATTACAGCTGGTATTACGTAAGACACATAAAGCACATAATTATGCAGAGTGCACACATTAGTTTGCTCGCAGCTAGGGATGGCCTCATGAGTCATCACAAATACTAATGGAGGCACGTACGACTTACTCGTCACGACTTGACCCAGACCCTACCTAGCCTTAATTGACGCCCTAACCCAGACCCATAGCCTTTGCGTGGAGAGGAAATTTTACGAGAGAAAGCTTTCTGGGACAATTTTTACCCAGATTCTGGGTGCCAATTGTCATGAGGTGAATCCTCATAATGAAAGCAGTCATGGGGCAGGGGTCAAACCGATTCAAAACTTCGTGATAGCGATTCAACACAATAATCCTTAAAAACCGCAAAAAACGCAGGGTTGAGCAGGGGTTAAAATGCGACACAAAACTCTGAAGTCAGAATACTATACTGAATCCAGCCAGCTAATTCATCAAGTGACTAGCTCGTGAGTTCATTGCGTATAATGAGAGACAAGTTCAGCTGTTTTTCAACACTTTCCCTGCTGCGATGACACGCCCTGAGTCAGCCATCTACAAATATACGAATATAGTGGTGATATCATCGACTGTAGTAGCTGCCACAAATTACTTACCACAATCCACCGCTGCTCTGAATTGCCACGGCCCACGAACCTTAAGAGATGCACAATGAACCATTCTACTTGGTTAGTTGATAGGTCCCTATAGGGGGCCTGGTTATTCAGTGTGAGCGTGGTAATATTCAAATCACGTGATCGACTGATATTGTGTTCATTAAGTGAATGAAAGCGTCTGATTGGCGGATACAGTTCAAGAAATGTCAGCTTCTGCGTTGTTTGACCGATTTCATTGGTTTGGAGGTTTAATAACAAGTTTTATTAAACCCAATCGGATTGATGAGCCCGATAAGATAAAACAGTAAGCTACACAATATAGTAAACAAGTTACAAGTAATTGAACTTTTTAATAGATAGAAAAGCAAAGTCCGAACTAATACCTACTATGGACAAAACAACAGGAAAGATGAGAAATTGAAACCATCGTATGGATTACTAAGTTACTATTAAGGAAACTGCCTTCGAAGTTCGACTTGTCCCCTGAGCTGTCGAAAAGGCACCAAAGTGGACTTTTCGGCTCATCCAAACACAAGATAATAATCCGGAGATAATGGGCTTATCATGAAAATATCAAATGAATTGACTGCCAAGACTTTGCCTTCCGGCGGGTCTTATATAAGATCGTTCTGTCCTGAGATTTGAGCCGCCACTTATCCCACATGTCAAGATGCAGTTAGCGAGTATATTACAGACCTCAGTCACCACCATTTCAAGACTCGGTGCCAGTTCTACGTCCATTGAGTGCCCATGTTAAGTCCTGATGATGACGTCATTCTCAACAACAAGACGTGGTGCGTGTTTGCAAGTACCAGTTCACCGAACACTTTCAATTATTTACCTCTCAGACCAGAGTTTTGTGAGATTGAGAAAGCGTATTATGTGACGGCAATGAAGTTCAACGAGTCACCTACCGCTACGAAAAATGACAGTTTGTCAAAATGTGGAATAGAGCACTAAATATTCATTTAATTCAGTCAAAACTACACAGAAAATATGCAAACAATATGCAAAAAGCTACTTAAGTACAACTAGCTTAAATTCCGTTGAACTGCTCAAACTCAGATTTTACTAGAACTTCTAAAATAGCAGTTAGCGTCAGTTCTTGATAAGCTCTGATCCACCACAGCTGATATGAAGATTAAATTAGGAAGAAACAGGGCTGCAACGCCCGCGCTCGTGCCACATAATACTTGGATAATTGGACGGGTGGTTTTCAGTTTCACGTCCTGTCATGATATGCATCACGCACCATTGTGTGATGTGCAGGTGTGGCACTGCTGGAAAATAAAGAGGCAAGGACATTAATTGCTCCTGTCAAAAACTCTTGGAAAACTCGTAAGCCTTTCTTATGGGAACAACGCTTTTGACGACGAATAAAGAAATGATACAGCAAAATGACTGCTCAGACTTGAGAGTTGGGCTAAGTTGATGATAAAGTAGCGTATCTTACTAGCAGAAGATTATGAAATGCACTGGAAGCCCAGTTGTTGTTGATGATGTGCTTCAACAAACTGGGTTGCATTATCTGCATATGTACGGAATCTAAGTGCGATATCTCAGCATTGGGTAATATCTGTAACGTGCTCGTAAACTAACTGAAGCCAATGGGTATAAATACGATGAATTTCGAGTGAGAAAATCCCCGTACAACCCTTATTTAATACTTATGTGCAGACCAACGTTCAACAGTTAAACATACATAATGACTCATGACTGGACAGCATATGATGCACTTCTATATTGAAGTGTTGGGAACTTATAAACTAAGTTTTTTTTTATCTCACTTTGGATAATTGGATGTTATAAAGTTAAGACTAAAAAAGTTAAGAGTTTGACTCTGAAGCAGCTGCTGATGTAACAAAAGCTAAGATTATTTGAGATAAAAGACGGAGGTGGGAAATTTCACCTTATTGGCTCTTTAAGCAACCAGGAAGCCACATAATGAATTTTTAATCCAAGCTGAGCAGTTACTAAAATAGTTCAGAAATGGAGAAAAACTGTTTCGATGACTGACGATATAGAGATATAGGGCCAGTTAGAAATAATACCGGGAAAATAAAGACCGGTGAGGTAAGTGAGATCAAGGCAGCTGGAACAAATAATTCTGAGATGAGCGAGCAGCAGAAGACTCTGAGAATACGAACTTGTTAGCGTCGTCATCATGTTATATGGATGAAATGACGTAACCCTCCCATCTCAACATGTCACGTGATCAGGCCACGTGACATGTGACATCATGTAACCGAGCGTTGAGACGAAATCACTCAATATATTATGTTTATTCTGCTGATCCACAGACAGACTACAGAGCTAATGTGTATCAGACAGAGGCAATAAAAAATGTGTACACACATTTAGAAAGACGTTGGAGAAAGAAAGCGCTTGAGAGAATTATGGACCCTCATTATAAATGTGTTTTATTATTACTAGGGTGGGTCCCCGGGACGCAGCAGCAAGGTGGTCACGTGACTTTAGTCACGTGGTACATTACGCTATGTCACTACACTGCTTGATGTGGCTGTTTCACACGTTGTGCAAGGGTGGAGCAAGTATTAATACTCTGCAATGAGGGGGTGTGTAATTTGATAATGAAATGTACTCTAAAAATGTGTAAATACACTCTCAATAACACGATGATTATGACGTCACTTTCCGGTCAAAGAGGGGGGGGGGGGTCTCGGCCCCGCCGCTGGGCCGGGAACGCCATCCTGTCCCGGCAGGGTGGCAACCAGGGAGGAACGGGACTTTCGTCCGATCCGGGTTCCTGGGAGCACGAAAGCGCTTGCCTCGACCAGCAGCTAATTCCTGTCCTGGGCGCCGCCTGGGCCCTCGCAGGCCCATCCTCCTTCTAGTAGTATAGATGACGTCACGTGACATCTCGTTATGATGTGACTGTGACTAAGGTGGTGCTGAGTAGGCTGGTTTGGGCGTGTCAGCAGATTAAAAGCAGATATAATAGCAAGGTGTACATGATTCGAACCAATCTGGACGTGACCTACCTCCGAACCTTCATAAAACTCTCTAACAGTGTAACTACCGCACAGCTGCAATAACAATAACCAGTCCTCTACAACAACACAGATAAAGCCCCGGTTCGTCACAATGAAATGTGATTGTACTCGTTCAGGGTACTGCAGGGTTACCAGCAAAATACATTCCAAATTACCAGCTCCTGGAGTTTGTGCAGACTTCCGAAAACAAAAGGTTGGGAGTCTTATACAATGTACTCTTAAAAAGCCGGCAAACTGGACAAAAAGTGTCAAGGTGAACGATGTCTGAATGAACCGGTGTCCGAATGTAGCGGAAGACTCAAGGTGCCGGACAGCATTTATGTTTATGTTACAAATACTCAAAACAAAGGGTTTCACAATTTCGCATTGAACATGAGGTGTGAGAAAGACTGGAAAGAGAGACTCAAGAATTCAACGTAAAGGAAGTTTTAGTTACGCTTACGCTAATATTATGAAATATGAAATATTTACAATGTCAAATTACAATACTGTAATGTCAGACATATAATAATAGAATAATCATAAATAAAAATGTTCCTGGCAAGGAAAGTTGTCGCACAACGGTAAAACCTGAACACACATGCTCAAAAACTACAAATGCGTGGCTGGGAAACGTATTCAAGGTTTCACGCCATTTGCTTGAGTTCGCAACCTACAGTTCTTTTTTTTTCTCGTCCTCTTTCAATAGCGACATGAAATATGTTGACAGGACACCTTCAGCATTACGAGGGTCATCAGCAGCAGTCAAGGGTACAGTCTCTGTGCGGGTTGCGGGTGTGTCACTGCACCTGACACTGCCTTTGTAGATGTAGAAGTGCTTCTCGGGTGTCGCACTTTTCTTCGCCTTCATCTGCTCTACCAGCTTCTTCCGCTCCATTCTCTCCTCGAGGGTCATGTCCGGTGCCACAAACACACTCCGGGTTGCCGGTTCATCCCTCAACTTTTTCCCACTCTTCCTCAGTCTTGTTGCTGCGTCACTGCTCGTAAGGCACACCTTTATGGGGCGGGGTCTGTCTGGCGTCGTCTTGCCCAATCTCCCACAGAACCCAATGTGGGGCTTCTCTCCCATCTTGGTGAACACATCACTCACAGTCTTTTCCACCTCCTCACTTTCCTCTTCCTTCACACCGTAGAGGATAATGCTCCTGCTCCTGTCCTCCGTCGTTACAACATCCTTCACAACACTAGCAATTTCCTTAGCTGAAACTCTCGGGGCCTGAGTACTGAGACTGGATGTCACAGCGTCCTTGTAGCTCTTTAACTCTGATTTAAGTGCAGTCCGTAGTTTTCCCACCGTCTCACTCTGAGCATCATCGAACTGTTTTCTTTGTTTCTGAAGTTCATTCTTCTGCAGGCTGATAACTTCCTCTTTTAGCTCGTCTATCTTTCCTGTGGACACTTTCAATCCATCGTAGCACAGTTTTAGTTGCTTCACAGTTTCTGTCAGCCACACCTCTCTGTTGTACTTTGTACTCGCAAATTTTTCGGGGGTTACTCTTCTGATATCTTTACACTGTGTTTCGAGGGAAAACTCATGCAGCATCGTAGAAACATCAAACAAGAGGTCCTGTGTTCTATCTAGAGAATAGTGATCCATTCCAGAAGAGGCTGTCCAATGTACTTGTATATACAATGTAGTTGTATTCCAAGTATATGTCACTTGCAAAACTTGTTAATGGTGTGTGACATGCGCTTATCAGTTAACTGCACAGAGAGATAAAAACGCAACGAAATGTAGGTGATATAAGCGCTGTAATACACTACTAAGAAAACAAGAAAACAATTATTCATCAATTTCTTGGCACTTTTACAGTCAAATTATAGAATAAATATATTTTATACCTGAGAAATAATGCTGCCTTTCTTGAAATGAGCTCTGATGATCTAAAGGTTGGTAATATTCTGAAGACTGTAATGGCCTAAGCAGTTACCATCACGCACGGCGCAACGTTCAACTTCCACATTGGATGTCGCCTTATTGCACCTCTTTCCTCATGTCAGAGGATTAGCTGATAGGAAATAGTCGGACAACGCACCTCGAAGGAATTCCATAAACCCAGAGCGAACCATTCGAGATTTTGAGGAGAATGATTATACGGGATGTTTTACTTTGGGACTGGAGAGATTTATTAGAATCGAGTTGCCAGACGCTGCTCGTGGCCATTGCGTTGAGGCTTGTCAGACGCGCGCAAAGAGGCCGTCAGACAACGTCGGTGTGCGCGCACGAAACTGGAAGGGGGTCAGACAAACTGACATCATCTGGCAAGAATTGATTTGCTTATGACGAATGAAAGATATCTGTGAATGGTGAACACTCAACCCTCAAACCACGATTTTGAAATTGAATTTGAGCCAATCATTGTGCGTAATTGTTCGCTTTTTTCATTGATGCCTAATTGAGTAGTTAATTGAGTTCCTAATTGAAAGAAATGAAACACAAACTACGAAAGTCGAAACAAAATAATAGCTTGAGTGCAAATTAATAAAAACAGCAAAAAAAGAAAATAGTGCATTATTTATTGAAATACTGAGGAGCGAAGCATGAATTAGCTCAAACGATAATTGATTAATTGGTTAATGATATTGGCTAAGTGGTGTTCATTATTTCAAAAAGTGATAGGACCATAATCTCTAAGTCGCTGAGTCGAGGCAGATATTTTTTCAAAAAAACATGTCACTTGAAATTAAAGAGGTCTTGACAAGAAAATTAAATGGGTTCTGTTAAGATACTCAAAAATCGTGTTGATGATTCATGATTGGACAATGGACGCCCATGCATGACATTTTGCGTTAAGAACTGCCTAATCATGTTTCTTATTTTAAGGAAGAAATTACGGCTAAGGAATAAAGAGTTCTTTCGTCCTGGACATTCAGCTTGCTTTTTAGATTATTTTATGAACAGCTCTCATCATTGTACTCACTACTCACAAATAACTAAAATAACAGTGATTGTACTAGTATGAAAATTGAAATTTATACAAATTGGGTTTAAATTTGTACACATTGAGTTAAATCTGCTGCTAATCTTTTGCAAGTTAAAGCAGTAGCTAGTTAAAGCAATTTTCTTTTGCTCGCTTAGTTCGCGCTGTCATCCTTGGTCTCCTGATACAACATTAATGTACATTATAAGGTTGTATACTGGGTGTAAATAAATCACGGATTATCAAGGAGTCAAGGTCACTGGTCTTCATAGATCGGTTCATCGTCTTCCTCCTCCATGTAATTGTCTTCCTCAGCTATAATTTCTTCCTCTTCATCTGGAAGTGAATGGGAACCTGCACTGGAATGTGTACTTTCTATTATACCGCCACTCTTAGGACGTTCAGCACTGCTCTTTTCCTTCTTCTTGTTCTTCTTGAACAACCCTGGCAAGAACCGGGATTTCTGTTTCTGTTTGGGAACTGGTGATGCTGGTGCCAGTGGTGGGGCTGAAACAGGTAGCAGTGGGGGAGGAGGCAGGCTGGAGGCTTGGGAGGAGGGCGGTAAAGAAGGCAGGGATGGAACGCTAGGACTTGAGACTGTTTGCTGAACTGGTTTAGGTTTTGACAAGCATGGACTATCGGGCTTGCAAATCAATGGATAATTGCAGATATCGTCATAAATGTCTTCATCGTCCATTCCTTCCAATTCTACCTTGTATTCTTCGGTATTGTTTACAACTGGATCTTGTGGCATCTCAAAATCTGCATCCTCATAAATGTCTTCCTCGCCTTCTATATTGACATTGTAACTAGGAATGGGGGCTATCGGCTGTGGTTCTTCCGGAACTTTGTTGATTTGCTTGAAGCACGGATATTCTCCAATATCTTCCATATAGAAATCATCATCTTCTTCTTCTTCTGTAATGGAAACCTTGATTTCTGGCTCTGGTAAATCATCTGTGTATATTTCGTCATCAACTACTGCCTCTGGTAGATCATCTGTATAAATTTCGTCATCAACTACTGCTTCTGGTAAATCATCTGTGTATATTTCGTCATCAACTGCTGCTTCTGGTAAATTATCTGTATAAATTTCGTCATCAACTGCTGCTTCTGGTAAATCATCTGTATAAATTTCGTCATCAACTACTGCCTCTGGTAAATCATCTGTATAAATTTCGTCATCAACTACTGCCTCTGGTAAATCATCTGTATAAATTTCGTCATCAAGTACTGCCTCTGGTAAATCATCTGTGTATATTTCGTCATCAATTACCGGCACTGGTACGTCATCTGCGTAAATTTCGTCATCAGTAGCCATCACTGGAACATCATCTGCGTAAATTTCATCATCTCCTGGTTCATCAGCACAGACAGTTATTTCTCTTTTTTGCATATCTGACTTCTCCCCCAAACTGCGACATCTACTATTATCGAATGGGAAGGTCGATATTGGTATATCTGGAGCTTTTGATAGCGGTTTGAGTGGTCTTCTGCGCAACATTTTCAACTTGTCTGACTCCTTTTCTTGGGTGGGTGGAGATGGTTTTGGTTCCATCGTTGCTGAAGTTACGCCAGAAAGATCAGCTTCTGTCGAGGCTTTGATCACTATAATATCTTTCTCACCCTCTTTATTGAATACATCTCCACTTGTTTCTCCTTCCGTTTGCAATGGCTTTTCCTGCGAGGTTCCTTCTCTCTGTAGAGTGCTAGAGCGAAATGGAATGGCTGGAGCTTTGGCAATGTTTTCTTCATTATTGGTTGTTTCAGATACAGAGGATGATGGGGACTCGCTCGAAGATAGCTTGATGTTTTCACTACTTGTCTTAATGGGTGATGGCACAGGTTTCAGTTGAGCTTTAAAATCAATCACATGTTCTTTATCCAAGGCTATGTCAGGCCTTGGTTTGACTGGCGGATTGGGGGTTTTCTTGAGCTCCGAAGGCTTTTTGAGGCCTTCTTTGAAAAGACCATTCAACTCAGCACCAGCATTTTGAGGAGTCGGTATCTTTCTTGAAATTACTGGAGGAGGTTTTTTCTTTTTCTGAAAAACTTTTTTCTTGGCTTTATTTTTGTTTTGATTTATACTGGTCTGTAGAAATATGTTGCTTTGGGGGTTGCAATACAAATCCTCATCTGATTCCGCCATACTTCCTGCAAATATGTTCATGAGTAAATATAACTTATATCGATCATTAAATGATGAAACCATCGTCAACGTTTTCTTGCCTTCCCATTCATCGTCCCTGTTTTACAAAACAACAAGGTTGGGGCTTGTGTTACTTATATGCAGTTGGAATTCAAACGAAAGATAAGCTGTAAAATGAGAAGCTGTGCTTTTTCTTGGAAAGATCATCTTACTTCATATAAATACATAAATGGTATGTACACTTTTATCCTTGCTCAATGTCAAATTTGAAAATTTTGTTTCTGGTTTAATCCCTCTAGGAAGTATATCTGAATAGCTCAATAGAAACCCCGACTCCGAGTGAAGGGTTACAACTATGAGTGTTATGTGCCATTTATTTAATGGAATTTTTGATTTACAGTAACTAGAAATTTCGCTTTTACTTACCGAGTAGTTAGGTATGTACTGCGGTACTTGTTCTAACTAAATGTTATCTACCGCGCGCGCGGTACGTACGTACCGTACGGTAGGTAGTCTGGTGTCATATAAATATATACCAGGGTAAGCTGGTGTTTAACTGGGGTTTAAGGAATCAACTTAACAAGTTTCACCTAAAAAAGAATTTGTCGAGGTAAACTGGTGTCTGGGAAAACTGGTTTTAGATTGAAGTGATGTGAGGGGGTATTGCTGTCCGAGTGAACTGATCTGAATGTAGAACAAACTATTTAGTAACTAAATAAATTGTAAGAATGAATACCTTAGGAGGTGTATTTATAAAGGTTATAATTTGGTGATTTTTCGGAAAAATCTCCATATTTTTACACACCATGACAGTTCAAAATGACGTCATTATCATATGTTAACTAGAGTAATAACTTGAGAAAGATCCCCAAATTACAACCTACCAAATTTGTAAACACCAAAATTTTACTCCACATAAATACCCCTCCTAAGGTATCCCCTAAAAACGTTGTAATGTGGCCGCCAAACAAAGAAAAAAGGTTAAAACATAATGTGAGATGGCAAACTGACACCAGGTAAACACAACTCTACAACTGAAAATATGCTGAAAGAGGCGATCCAGTGATAAATGTGTGTGGAATTTCGCGTTGAGTAGCGATTTTTGGAAATAGGTATAGCAATGGGATATCAACATACATTTTTACAATTTACATCAGTCATCCCTCTTCCCTACGCATACGTTACGTATGGATCAGTAAATTATGCTGCTAGATCACCCATTGAATATTAGATAAGTCGTGTTCTCTGCAAGATTTCACTGATTCTCTGGATTCCCAATAACCACCCCTTTCACCCTTTCAGCACTGACTGCCGGGCCAGTGGAGACTGAGTTCTACGACTCCGCTACCCTGACCCTCTCCTGTGTGCTGGACAGTCAGAACATTGCCATCAGTGGGGTGCAGTGGAGGAAGGGAGGGAATCTCCTATCTGAACCTGTGTTTACTGGGGAGCTGCAGGGTTCTACTGCTACCCTCACTATTTCTCAGGTATTATCACGTCGTTTGATGCTAATCGCTGGTTTTCTGCTATTTTCTGATACAACTGGTGGTGTGCCAAAACTGCGTTGTCTCAGTCTAATAATTCTTTACTTTCAACTCGGAAATGATCTAATTGTAGCTTTCGATAAATCAGTAATAGTATCGAATTCATCGTCATGTTATAAAAAAAGTTACAACCCTTTAACAAAGTCTGACAAATAATCCCTAAATCTTTACATTCTCAGGTAGTCCCTGACAACAGTGGCACGTACACCTGCGAGTTTGCAGTTGCTGACGAGACACTCACGACAACAAAATCTATCGAAATCAGAAGTATGATGATCAAATTTTGATGATCATAATATTTTGATGATAATAGTATTTTGATTATCTTAATATTTTGAGTCTTTTAACCCTACAATTTCACCTTCCTCCTCCATCACTTCCCCCTACTCCACACCCCCACCCTCTGCAGGTATAGAGATGCTGGTGGACGAGTTCATCACCCTGAAGGAAGGGGACTCCGTCACCCTGTCCTGTTCCGTCCAGTACTACTCCACCGACCACCTCATCAACTGGTACAAGGACGGAACTCTGGTTCCTACCGGGGTATCTTCCTCCCGGGCTCCTCCTACACTCACCAGCAAACTCAAAATACTCAACGTACAGGTTAGCCCGAAAATCGAAATCTTAATATCAGAGCGAGAAATGAGCGATTTGGCGTAACCAATTCTGTGTTTTACACCATGATAATGATGTGCACTCATTACTTTACTAGAGGTTAGGTTTGAATTACATTTGTCAATCTGTTGAGTTAGGTGTAAGAAATAATTTTCTGACTCAAACACTGAAAGGTAAATCACTTTCTCCCCTCAGACTGATGACTTGGGAGAATATAGGTGCGGTATTGGGGACTCCAGATCCACGGCATCAACCACTTTATCTGCCTCTGGTTAGTTCCCGTCTCATAATCTGATAGGCTGAATGTTTCAATTTAGTAAAGAAAGAAATAAAAGTTGTGAGAGATTGAAAATCGGTGGTTCACATTCCATATTTGATTTTAAGAATGTAGATTAATCAGTTGTTGTCCATCATATTTATGGCACTGTTTGTCATATAATCTTATCTACATGACTGCCCCTTCAGACCAATGGATGAAAGCAGGCAAGTATAATATAGCATCGATAACTCGCGGTCACTGAATTAAGGGGTTGTTAACGGTGATATTATAGCGCTCTTTTGTGAAGCTGTTGTTCGTCAAAAAGTGCTTGTTTAGACTTACCTAAAGCTTGCAACTCAGTAAATGCACTGTCGCACTGATGTGTCCAAACATTCTCTCAAAAAACATTTCGGAAGCTATGTTTACTAATTACTTAGCCTGCTAAACTTTTAAGAATCTACGAAAATATTGCCCTTCCTCGGTTAAAATTGCATTTCCTCATAATGTTTTACTGTGAGAATTTGACTGAAAATAAACATTTATTTTGATATGGTTCGAGGTAGTTTAAGCATTTTTTGATGTAACGTGTGAAGTTTGATGATTGCCTCCCTCAGAAATCAGCGTTGAGAATGACATAATCTTGACGGGAGGAACAGCTACTCTGGGGTGCACGGTCTCCAAGATATCCTCAAAACCTACCCGGGTTTACTGGACAGGTAGGGTCTAAGAACCTGCCATGCTACCATCAGATATATCGAGCAGGTCATCAGGGTGGTGAAACTTATTCAGTGCCCCAGAATGTTGCAATGAATCTACTAATATGATCGGTTGCTTGACTGGCAACATGTAATTATGTGTCGTGTGTATTTCTCTCCCGAATAACCCTCTGCGTGTTTTCAGACGCTGACGGTACGGAGTACACGGCTACCGACACCTCGGACAGCTACACAGTCACCAACTTCGACTACAACACAGTAGATCAAACCCAGAGAACCACACTACAAATACAGGAAGTGGGGGGAGGCGGGGAGAAGACCTACACTTGTTACTTCGAGGTGGACGCTCACATCAACAAGAGGTACCTGTAACTGCTCTACTGGTCTTTTAACTTCCTTGCTGAGGAACAGTCTCACATTTTCTGGACGAAAGCCTGTCTTTCATGCGATGGTTTTCATGAAATGGCTGTGGTGGAGCCGAGTTCATTCCATTCATTACTCTTATGATTACGGTCATTAACCCACGTATCACTCCACTACTCCAGGGAAGCAGCAGTAACCCTCCTTGAGATAGAAACAGCCCCATCCCTGACCTACAAAGGCTCTGACACCTCCCTCCAATGTCGGATCACCAACCTCCCTGCCTCCTCCGGCGCCAGGGTGTCTGTCCTCTGGACCAGTGCCAGTGGACAGGATGCCCCTGTACAGCACGGCTCAGGACAGCTCACAGTCCCTGGGGACGGCACCGTGACGTCACAACTCACTCTGTCCGCTGTGGAGAGTGACGTCACGATGACGTGTTCTTTCTCACTGGATGGGGATGAGTTCCCTCAAACCACGCAGGTAGGGATTATCTGGTGCTCTAGCAATGTAACAGAGCTGTTGCAATGTTGCGAGAGGGTGGCAAGCTCCCCTACATGGTGATTGGTGCTTTTTCTTGCATCTTAATAATCGTAGAGATCGCACCCGGGTGAGAATATTTGGAAGCAGCACCATCTCCTTGTGCAAACGATGAGAAGATATATCGGGCATGGATTAGTTTGCCACTTTCTCCAGGCATAAGACCTACATTAAGTAAACCGGCGCTAGACCTGCATTAGACTGGTGCCTGGACAAAGTAGCAAACGGATATATCGGTTTCATCATTTATGGCGAATTTAGTACGCGAGTTGAAATTTAACTCGCTGGCTGACTGATCAATGTCATGAGGATTTCAAGATCCTATGGCTATGGATAAGCTTAATCTCCGCTGATATTCTTCCTAACCCAGGTAACGGTATACGAGGTTCGAGCTCCCGAAACTCGTCTTTTGGAGCGAGGCTCGACTCTCAGTATCCAGCTTCAAGTGTATCCAGAAATGCCTGATACATCCACTGCCATCAGGTACCAAATTTGATTTAATGAGGGGACTTTTTGGACGATCTTACGTGTGACTTAAGGAGTCAGTGTTCCAAATACGGAAGTATTTGAACTACATTCGCCTTGCTTTTTACCGATTCAAGGATAAGGTTATTGACTTCACTGCCCTCCTTATAATTTTCATATCAATGCAAGCTAACAATAGCTACCAGCCTGGGTAAATAACAATAACTCAGTACCTCCACCACCCCATGATTCTCTACAGGGCCCTGAGCATAACAGACGACTCGTCAGTGAACAGCGACGGAGTGACAACAGGTCTCAGTGTCTCCTACACCTCTGTCCTGGGACCCATGGTAATCACCTTCTCCTTCTCTGACACCAACTCCGAGCCCAGGAGTGTGACAACAAAGGTTTACGTGGCTGGTAAGTTTTATTCAGGACATGTCTGGCATAAGAGACAAACAGTTTACGGTAGCAATATCATATTGTGGTCCTGAGACCTGAAATCAATCAAAACATAAGAACATTGCCCCATCTTATGTTGATAATCAGTTTAGATTTTACAATCAACAGTAGCGAAATATTTTGTTAATTCCGCTGCATTTCCTGCATTCCAGTTAATAAAACTCCATGTTAATTTCAGAGGTGGACGCCCCTAAAGTAGGGCTGAGTGACGGGGTGGCAGCTGCTACTCTAACCTGCTCCATGACAGCAGTTATTCCAGAGGAGGTAGAGAGTGGATTGTCAGCATTCTGGGAAGTGGGCGGAGAGAAGACCTTCACCACTCCTACTGTCACTGGTTAGTTGATTCATGGAGCGCAGAGTTTGGACAACATGATTTACAAATCATGATGGAATGATTTCTTGCCCGTTTTATGACATAGATTTTATGGTTCACGCGCCCTTGGATTGAAACTTTAAACTAGCCCCTTTTACGTGATTTTACGTTATTGACAACAATCTATGGAGGAACATTATTTTAAGCTTCACGTCCCCTCAGGTGACGTGGTTTCCAGTCAACATGTGGTCGAGGTAACGAGCAATACTGTTGATGGAGACATTCCTTGTGGATTTACTTTTGGAGATGCTGTTTTCTCTAACACCGCCAAACTTGATATTGTCGGTCAGTAAACGAATAGGCTGCCCCCGACAATACTTGATTCCGAATTGCGATACCAGTCTTTTCCCACAATTGTCTACTCTGACATCAGTCTACTCTGACACCAGTCTACTCTGACACCAGTCTACTCTGACACCAGTCTACTCTGACACCAGTCTACTCTGACACCAGTCTACTCTGGCACCAGTCTACTCTGACACCAGTCTACACTGACACCAGTCTACTATGACACCAGTCTACTCTGACACCAGTCTACTCTGACACCAGTCTACTCTGACACCAGTCTACTCTGACACCAGTCTACTCTGACACCAGTCTACTCTGACACCAGTCTACTCTGACACCAGTCTACTCTAACACCAGTCTACTCTGACACCAGTCCACTCTGACACCAGTCCACTCTGACACCAGTCTACTCTGACACCAGTCCACTCTGACACTAGTCTTCACAGCTTCTCTGACACCGTATATAACTGAGACACTGGTTTCAGATGAGACTGGCATCAGTCTTTTGACAATTTGACATTGGCATCAGTTTAATCTGACACTACTTTTTACCCATATTCAGTTTACCTACTCTGTTATTACTTTATTAGCCAATTATTTGAGTGTCAGTAAGTAATATACGAAACCTTGCTCGCAGATATTGAGTTCGATAAGAAGGTTGAACTTGAGGCAGATACCACACAAACTCTGGAATGTGAAGTCAGTGGCTCATCTGTCATTGAACCTGTGCGGGCTATCTGGTATAAAGGTGGGTAAATCAAATAAATTTTCAATTCAAATTTGAATTATCTGAAAAATAAGTGAAGAATTGAATAATTTGTATCTAAACTCGCTTATGTTTTGTAAGCCCTTCATCTTACCATCTAGATCTTAAATTAGTTTAAGATCTAACCACCTGATCTCTACCGCAGGTAACACACAGATGCTGATACAAGACTTGAGTGGGTCAGGTTGGCCGGCTGCCATCACTACCTCCCTGCCTGACGTGTCAGAAGCTGACACCTACCGGTGCGTCATAGACTTCGGGGTGGCTGAGTTCTCCAACTCCATTACTGTCACTGTCAAGGAGGGCGAGGAGACACCAGTGGAGCCTGAGGAGCCTGACAACATAGAGCCGGATGACAGCGACAACACCCCTGACAACAAGTCCAGCAAGGAACTAGCTATAGCTATCGGTATCTCGGTGCCTGTGATCGTGCTGTGTGGTGTTCTCATTGCCTTCTTCCTGTGCTACATGAAGAAGACGCGTAAGAACACCTCCTACAACCCCAAGAGTCTGACACCCCACGCTACCGCGTACAACCACCCCGCCTCCCTCGTGTACCACAACGAGATGTCTCGGAGCAAGGATTCCCTGCCTCCACCCCACCTCAAGCTCAGCTCTGATACCAAGCCAGGAGGAGGAGGGGCACGTGCAGCTAACTACGTCACCAGCCCTCGTTACCCCGAGAAGACGAGGGGAGGGGATGCCGTCTACAACAACCCCTCCTTCAACTACTCCGACACCACGAGGACCAACCCTCCTCGACCTCTCCCACCTCTCTCTAAACCCGTGTCTTCTCGCAACTCTAGCTCAAAACGACCTGCCCCACTTCCCCCTCCACCTAGAAAACTCTCTAATGAAAGCTCTCTAGATAGTCCCACTCGGTTAGATAGTCCCACTCGGCCCAACAGGCCCCCGAGACCTACAGTTGAAGTGCGCCCCACTCGCCCTGAACGGCCCGCTAAGCCGGAGCGTCCGACGTACGATGAGCCGGTAGTTACCCTGAGTAAAGACTATAACGCTGCCAACTACAGCAGCAACCTGAGACCCAAGCCTCCGGGAAGAGACAAGGTTATGCTAGATCCTCTGGAAACCACAGACGCATAGCTTCTCTAGCAGCCACAAACACATGTTGTACAGTAATCAGTCTCGTTACTGGGCAAAAATTAGATTACTGAGCTGACATTCTTATATTAAGTCGTAAGTGATACTCAAGAATATTTGACACTGTCACGTCAGGTACTTTCAGAATCAGATGTACATATGAAATATCTGTATTTAAATTATTATAATTAGGTAGGCATTATGTTTTAGGCTGTTTCGACACCATTTATCGTTGTTATAATATATTTAATTTTAAAAATCAGATTATGTGCTTTATATTACGGTTTGCTACCTAGCGATACAGTAGTTTTTAAATCAATTTGTTTGATTTCTCCTCATCCAATTACTCTGAAATATTTAGGGGTACTGCTACGGACAGCTACATTCATTCAACTCTTCATATCAAGTTTCATGGCATGACTTCACACTCACACAATATAAAGTAGATCTAGAAACTAATTGCTTTAAAAAGCCGCATGATTGTCCGCTTCATGAGAACGCTTGGGAACAGCAGCAGGATGATGACTGAGCCCGGGGGTTAATTAGGATATTATTGTGGCAAAATATAGGGCATTTTATTGATTTAAGTACCTTAGTGGTAGAAATTATGATGTGTACTTATTATGACGAATGGAATTATGGTCGGTACTAATTATGATCAAAAAAAATTTGGGATAAAACAAACCTTTTTGGCGAACAACCAGAGGAATGAAAATTCATCATTTTTAACCATTTTACCCGGCCCTTTGAACCAAAATTGTCCAGAATCCTCCGAAATTTGATCTAAAATCATAAAATAAGCCTTGATGCCGACTACTTTCTGACAATATCATTTCTTTTAAGCTTTAAGCATGATTTACATCCATAATTGTGCTAACTCTCAACATCATGGTGATTCATGGGAAGTTAATATTATGTGAATAACATGCTTGGACATTCACATATTATTGCTTTTCGACCGATGTTGTCTGTGTTTTCATTTTGGATCAAATGTAAATTTGGTCTCAGGTCTTTGATAAGGTCCGGCAGTAAGGTAGCTTATTTGGAGGTTAGGGCCTTGATTATTGGTATCAACTATTGGTATCAAAGATGATGCGAAAAGGGCCTTGGAGCCAACCATAATTTTTCGGCAACATGGTCATCCTGGTTGTTTCAACATGTTTTCTAAAAGTCTAAATAATGGTCGAATTTTGAGAGAGTATAAATTATGATTTGTAGAAATTATGATGTGTAGAATTTATGATGCGTACTAATTATGATCATTTTGCGAAAATAATCATAATTAGTACGCATCATAATTTCTACCACTAAGGTAGTGGATGGGTTAAGCTGTGGTGCAGCGTGGGAAAGTGTGCCACGTTCCTTGGTGTCTCCTTACACTTTCATATAGCTCTGTACACTGCAGCTAGAGTACTCTTTCTGGGGATATAATCGCATTACAAACACATGTGTTTTTCTCTCTCTTAAATAGCTGCTGCGGGATCCTAACGTCTACTTTGAGAGTTGCTCTCTCTCTCCCACCATATCATTCGTGTCCTGCATTGTAGACTTGTCTCAGATGCCGCGAACACGCTCTTTGTCGTCATTTAAAGGCCCCCGAACGCAAAATTTTGACTTTGGCTAATTGCATAGATCTTAGGGCGTGAAGTACAATGTACTTTGTCCCACCCTCTAACTCTAATTAGTTAGGCCTCCTGACACACGGTACCCCGTCAAAACCTGTCTCAATTGAGTTGAAAACGGTCCTAAACCGTCTAAAAACCGCCTGCAAAACCTGTCCAAAACTATTGAACCCCGTCCCCAATCTCTAATAAAGTAAATCAATCCCGTTCAAGACCTGTCTCTTAACCTGGCCTAAACCTGTCGAAAACCCTGCTTATGTAAAATTTTCTTTATCTGTCTGAAACCCGTTCACAGCCTGTCAGCAACTGTCGAAATCTTTTGTCGAAACCTGTTTTAACCCAGTTATGAACCTGTAAAAAACCCGTCATGAACCTGTTTAAAAAACCCGTCGAAAACCCGTCATGAACCTGTTAAAACCCGCCCAAAACCCGTCCAAAACTTGTCCAAAACCGTTCAAAACCGTCCAAAACAGTCCAAAACCCGTCATCAACCGTCAAAACTTGTCAAAACCGTCCAAAAGCCCGTCCAAAGCCCGTCCGAAACCCGTCAAATTTCATTGAATAATATGCTAATAATATGCTAATATTGGTAAAGACTGTAGAATTATTAAAAACAAAGAATGTTTATAATACAGTATATGCTTATAAATTTATATTAGATGAGATCAATGATCTTCTTTTTACTTGCCATTAAAAACAAAATATCTATAGTATTCATTTTTGCTAACGAAAGTATTCATTATTGCTAAACGAAAAAATAAAAAGTGTATGTGCTGATATAGAAATTCCCGCCCTGGCCAGGGCGATCATTCCCACATAAAAATAGAATCCGTATGAAGAAGTTACTGGCCATAGGTACACGCGATAGAATGTCAAGGGCTAAAAATATAATTGTATTATTTTGATAGTAAATTATACGATAGGCGCTTCATACTACGTATATAGGTATATATGATAGCTTAAAGTGGGTAAATCGTGGCCGATCAGGGCTGATCAGCGATCGGAAATTTAAAAATTCTCGGCGGTCGTAGGCGCTGATCGCGCTGATGGCCTAAAATCAGCGCTGATCAGCGCCGACCAAAACACCTGCATAAGAGCCTTTGTAACCGCCATTTTCCTCATCGGCGCCGATCAGCGCTGATCGCTAACTTGTTAAATTTGAACTGATATGGGCATTTGGACGTGTTCCCCTTAAAAATATAATTCCTGCTGGCCGTGCAGGTGTATTTTAAGGCAATTCCTCGCACAGGGCTGTAACATTAACATCAACAATCACATCAACAACAACATGAACCAGTTTTACGATACAGTAATGCATTGACGTGACAGTAGAACGTTACAACACAGTTTCATTTCTAGGACACAGTAAAAGCAGTAACAATTATTACGACCGTTACGATACAGTAACACCTTAACGACACACAACACCGTTACCACACAGTAACACCGTTAATATGACACAGTAACACCTTAACAGCACAGTAACGTCGTTACGACACAATAACACCGTTACGACACGACACGGTTACTACACAGTAACGCAGTTTACGACGAAAGTCACGGTTACGATACAGTAACGCCGTTACAACACAGTACAGTAAGGACGATACCACGTTACCCCATTACGACGCAGTCAAGCGGTTACAACACAGTCTGCACGCAGTTACAACACAGTAACGCAGTTACGACACGATCACGCAGTCATTACGACACAGTTTCATTGTTACGTCACCGTAAAACCTGTCCCAACACAGTAAGGCGGTACGACACAGTACTGACCGTTAAACGACACATTCGGGCCGTACAAAACAGTGCTAAAGCAGCGCTGTTACGACGTAAGAATGTAATGCCGTTACGACAAAAGTAACACTGTTAGTGTTACGGCACAGTAACGTTAAGCTTCCCCAGTAACACCAGTTACGATACCAATAACACTAACAACACAGTAACACTTTAAATACAGTAATTGTAAAGGACGTTAGGACACAGTAACACTGTTACGACATGCAAGTCCCGACGCGTAATTGTTACCCCCAGAGTAACCCAGTTACAATACAAGTATACAATAACACTGTTACGACTAGCAAACGACCGGTTTTTAACCATATCTCAATAATTCCGGTCACGGAATTTCGGTTGGCTGAAAACGCCCGTCGCCCAGTCAACCGATATTTCATTCTATAGTTCTGCCCAACCGTCTGTTAACCTAAATCTGACTGTTATTAGTTATAACCTAACTCGAAACCCATTAATTGCGAGATCAAAATATTCAATTTACAGTTTCCGGTTGGCTGAAAACTTGGTTAACCGGTATTCGGTTTTCTGTTCGGTTAACCAGTCTATCTCCTCACGCTGTCATGACGCTATGACAGTTACAAAGGCACAGTAATAACAGCGTTTTTGTCGTTGTATGACTATGATATCTCACCCTCGTTCGCGCACCGCAACGTTTCATAGCGAACTCCGGAATTGCTGACGAAGGAGGACGGGTCGGACATCGCCCGTCTGACTTCAAAATCGTGCGTCGTAACTGCGGAAAACTGCGTTGTAGCAATGTTGCTGTATCGTAACTGCGTGACTGTGTCGTAATGATGTTATCGTGTCGTAACGACGTCACTGTGTCGTTATAACGGTTCTACTGTGTCATAACATTGTCACTGTGCGTAGAAATGAAACTGTGTTGTAACAGTTCCTATTGTCACGTGAGGCACACTGCATCTTAAAACCGTTTCATGTTGTTGATGGTTATTGATGCTGTTAATATTAATGACGCCTATGCGAGGAATTACTGCAAAATATCACCTGCACGGCCAGTGGAATTATATTTTTTAAAGGCACGTCCAAATGCCATATCAGTTCAAATTTAACAAAATGGGTCAGCGCTGATCGGGGCCCCATGAAAAATTTAAGGGGTTTTTCAAAGGCCTTTTTGGGGTTGGGGCTGATCCGGGTGATTTGGCCATCAAATGCTGATCGGGCCGACGGCCTGTGAGGGGGAAAATTTGATTTTTTGGGTGGGGTCGGGGCTGATCGGAAAACCGACCGATCAGCGCCGATTTGGGAAAAAAGCTTTCACCCCCGGACAAAAGTCCCAAAATGAAATACGTATATTTTGGCCAAAAGTACGAAATTGAAAAAAAAGTATTCCCCCCTGGGAATTTTCGGAACAAATTTTTTAAGATCAAAATTTATTGTGGAGGATGATCTTGTTAACATTTGACGTGAATCACGGCCCCCCAAAAGCTTCGAGGTTCTTAAAATTTTGCCTCATATATTCTTTTTTGCCCATGCTCCTCTTTTCCCCGGGTTTTGCAATATAATTCATGAAATTTACCTATCCATTCCCTTTTTAAGGATTTAAAAATACGCACTAGTACGGTTCATTTAAAAGTACGTACCGTACGTACTTCTCATCTTAAGGGGTGTCGCTGACTCATTTGATCGGCATACAATCGGTGGTGAATCGGCGCTGATCGCGCCAATTGCAAATTCAACATCTGCCCGAAAAGAAGATACTATATTTTCTGCTTCGTTTTCAAAAAGCTTAATTATAATTGGACCTAGCAACTGTATTCCACTGAACAGATTGATTCATCACAGTTCACACGTCGTTTCAACTGTTGTCAAATTGAAACCTCAGTTATACCTATGATTATAAGCAGTAAAGAAGTGAAGCAATGAGTTGCTGTTAAGATTTTATTACTTCGTTAAGACAAGACGTTTTGATCATTTCTAAACAATAAATAATGATAAAAAATACTTAGTACCAAGTAAATAGGTACCTTAGTGGTAGAAATTAAGATGTGTATTTATTAAGGACGTACTAATTAAGGGCGTAACTAATTAAGGTAGTAAAAATTTCTAAAAAATCAGGCAATTCTAGGAATTTAAATTTTCGTCGTTTCCCAATTTCAACCCAAAAAAACCGATGTGTAAACAAAAGAGGGGCAGATTTTTTTCCCTTGAATTTAAATTTATTTGGGATCTTAAAAAATAGACGAAAGTAAAAACTAGGCGTTCTAAAAAACAGATTAGCAAACGGGGCAATGAGCATTGAGGGATCCCCCCCAAATCAATACCATGTTCTTTTCCTTTTCACTGCCTCCCCTTTTATGAAAAAAATTGGAATGATTCTGCTGAAATTTTGAAAGGGCCCTTTTTTCCGTGAAAAACATCGAAGATATCGAAGATGGTTTTTTTTGGGCTTGGGGAAGAAAGGAAAATTTGCAGGGGAAAACATAAAACCGAAAAAATCCTATAATTTTTATCCATGGAAAAATTTTTTTATCTATCAAATTTAAATTTTTTCTGCCCCTGATGCTTTCCTTTAAAAATTCTGGACCTGTATTGAAAGAAAATAGGGAAAGCCTTAATATTGTAGTGGGAAAAAATATGAAAATAGATGTACAAATCTTTACTTTAACAAAATTTTTTTAAAAATTTTTGGGGTTACCAAAAATTTCTTATGTAGAAATTAAAATTTGGAGGAATTTAAAATGTATATTTAAGACAGTAAAATTGCTTTACCTTAAATAGTACCTTTAGCCCCTACCCCTAAAGGTATTTTCCCCTGAAAAAAAAACAAGGAACTTTTATATAAGTAAATAATTATAAAAAAAATCGGCAATTATAATTTCCCTTAACGGGATCATTCCAAAAATTTTCATTAAGTGATTCCAAAAGTGGGAAAAAAGTGTCCCAGGGGCCCCACAATCCAATAACACATCAATTCCAAAAATTTAGTGACTTCATTCATCTATAAGATTATAAAGGACGTCTGAATAAGTAAAAGGTGTTGGGAAAAAATGGAACCCGTTCAAAAATAGCTCTCGGTTTTTAAGTAAATAAAAAAAATTTTTGACCCGACAGTTACT